>JAQZBX010038746.1:0-23302 GCA_029593785.1 Cabassous unicinctus
ATACGGGTTGTTTCTTCTAAGCAGCAAAGGCCATGTTGCTAGGACTCAATGAGTCTGTAGCTCATGGCTAATGGGAAGGGTTTGGTTGAGTTGATAGCAGCAGGGACCAAATACGGGCACCTTGGTGATTGTCTTTGGCTGTAAGAATGGACCAGGGACAGGTTTTCCAGAGCCACCTCCGTACTCTTCACATGGTTTGGACATGGTCATAGGGATGGCTGCTGGTCCATCATTTAGTTCTGAACAAATGGCATTTCCTGCTCCTGGCCACAGCAGTTGACCCCAGGTTCTTGGGGGATAACATGGAAATGTCCCGTGTAGCTGAGGTCAGCCCTACTTGAGAGATACTAACAAAGTTTACATATGAGTCTTACTGTGTAGACAATCTGAACTCAATTTCAGTGATATAATCAGCATCTCCACTTGACCTCAGTGTCTTATCAATGAAATGTGTGTGTGTGAAGCCCTATTAAACTCGAGTTCAGCAGACAAAGGCAGACCAGATGCAGAGCACACACACCCACTGTGTCAGTCTACCCGGGGCTGTTTTAACGGCACCTAAGTCATGGAGCTCATCGGCAGTGGGTGTGCCGTGTCTGGGATCTAATAAAACCATCTAGAAATTGGATTTAGATTTTTTTTTAAATAATGATTCTTTTTGGTTGTCCACGTTTAAATAGTCACCAACTCATTCTCCTTGCCAGAACTTTAAAGATGATCTTGAATCCAGAGTTATCTTATGGCTGAAGTCAAGTTATTTGATTCCTCTCTAATAAGCGTTCATAAGGACAATTTATAGACCATTAGGATGGAGGTTTGCTTCACATTCTTGTGGTGTGGCAGTCAGGCAAAGTGATACCTAGTTTTGAGTTTCAGCTTTTGCATCTCTGTGGGTTGACCACAACTCATTGGCCTAACATCCTGGCCTGATGCTGGAGCTCATTCAGGTGATTCTGGGAAGTTTGGACAGTGTAGAGTTTTCCATCTAGTATTTAGTTCGTCCCTGTGCTATTAGTCCCGGCTTGAAGTCATTCTCTAATTTCCATGTCGATAGGATTGTGAAAATATTGCCTTTAATAAAACCAAGGACCAAAGAATTCCATTATTCCAACAAAGCACGAGTCTCATAGATTGTGGGCACATCTGTCCAGAGATGTGCATGCTTTATGGCACAGAGAAACTGCTCACTTCCACCCACCTCCTGGCCTCCCCTCCATGCACCCCAGTTCACCCTACAGAGCGACCATTTGGTTGTCACATTGAGAAGGCTCTGAAAGATGAGTTTCTGAGATTGAAACTCATTCTCTCAGGTGGGTGTTTCTGTTATGTGGTCCCAACCTTTATCCATACCGTAAAAAGTGGAGGCCTGCCATTCCCCCAGGTGATCTGACCCGTGTAGCCTGCTCCACCTGAGCGCGAGCCTCCAGCCTGACTATTTCAGGTGAGTCTACACTGAGTGGTGTGCGATCATACAATTGCCAACTTCCCACCTCCTTTTGTTCTGCATCGACTCATTCCAATCCCTATTTGGCATGAGAATTTCCTTCGGGTCTCACACCAGCTGATGTTCCATTCTCACGCATGCTGAAATCACCAGTCCATTAAGTGACTGAGAAATGATTGATGCTGAAGAAGTGGTATTCTATTGGTAAGGCTTATTACCAAACTTCTGATAATGAAGCAGGCTACCAAAAACTTATCCAGCCTATCCTAGGAGTGTTTGGATTTGACCATGGATGTAGCGCACACACCAAAATCCACAGAGACCTTTTCAAATTAGGCTACTCGTTTTATTTTGCCAGATTATCATGGGAGAGTCTTTAACTAGTTCTGAATATTTTAAGTATGAGTACTTCATAGAATTATAATGCAGGTACAGCTGACCCTCTCTCACTACATTGTAAATATTTCCTGAGACTGGGTGCAGTACTAAGGGATAATAATCTTCTGATTTATCAAACGCTGACTGTCTAGAGCAAATTGTACACTCTCTTCGTGAATGGTCCTGTAACGTGTATGAACACATTTCTGGGTGCCTTAGAAGTTGTATTTTTCATGTGTGCTAATATGCAGTATTTATACATTGTGAGAAGCTGCTTTGAATAAAAAGGTTGAAACTTAGCCTCCATGTGATTCGTTCCTCCTTTTGCAGCCTGTACGTGAAGTTCGTGGACAGATTCTGCGGTTTCTCAACAGAATGGTTTCCAGTGTCTTCTAGGGTTTGAGGCTTCTGATGCTTCTAGGTTGGGTCCACGCCCCAGCTCTGGCTTAAGGCGTCAGTTATTCAGGCAGTCATTGTGGGGCGGGGGGTGGGTAGAGACAACAACTTGATGCCAAAGGACCCTAGAACTGGGGGACACGGGAATTTTCCCCGTGGGTCAGTATCAGCGTCTGCCCCTGCCATGACACCCGGGGCGGCTCCTTACGCCAGCGGCGCCATCACTAGATAAATCTCCATGTAGCTCCGTTCTGTACAGCTCAGATGCCACGTCTGGCCAATGACTGTATTTGTCATGGGATTATGCCAAGTCCCTTCTCATACATGATCTCATTGCTTCAGTCGTCACAATGCGGCCTTTGTAAGAGGCACACTGATGGGACCCCTGGCCCCCAGAGCCCGGCCTCAGGGACGCTGCAGGGGCTTCAGGAAGAAGGAAGAGGAGGTCTCCGGTTTGTAGTAATTGGGAACCTTGGGAATTTGCACAAGGACATCCGTCCATTCATCAACAATTATTGAACCTTCTGCTCCTCCTCAGACAAAGTAGGTGCTGTGCTGGGGTGCAGAGATCGCTCAGACACAGTCCCTGCGTTAGAGCTCGGGGTCGACTAAGGTAAGAAAGAGGTAAGTAAGCCTGCCGGGATTCTTGAAACATCTGAAGGGCCGAGCGGCCACAGTACACGACTGGATGGAATAGCTTCATACAACGCCGTGAGCACGCTCGGAGTCTAGGAGATGGTGTACTATCAGTAGTTTATGTTTTGTCGGGTCACCTTTCAGTCCGTGGATGGAGCCCAGGACTGCTTCCTCTGCTGGCCTCCCTTTCTGGTGGTGTCGTCGTCGTCTTGTGTGCCCCTTTGCCCGTTCTCCAAAGTCCCGACTCCATCCTGAGTAGGCGAGGTCCAAGCTGGGAAGTCCTTTGCTCTTGCTTCTTTTGGTCCTTCGAGTAGACTGGCCTCGGCCTTTCGGATGCTTCGGAGTGGGTCATCTAGAAAAAGAACCTTGTTATTTTGACTCTGTCTCCTAGGCTAGCTCCAGTGTGTTGTTATGCTGAAAGAGCCTCCCCCTGAATAGAGGACAGGAAGAGAAAGAACAGAGAGGGTGAAGTGGGTTGAGACTCTCCACCAGATCTGATATATTAGCAATTAAATGCTTAACTGGTATATTGAATATGCAGTCGTGTCACAAAAAGCCCTGCCTCTTGCTGACTCTTTAAACGAGCTCAGTCCTCCCTTAACTGATGGCACAAGCAGGCTTCAGGAACGTCCTCGTCATTCGTACCTAGTAAATAGTTCCTTCAGTCACCAACACAATCTCAATTCTATAATCAAAAGAGCTCATGGTCCCTTTAAGAAGCAATGTTTCCAACTTCATTCAAGGTTAAGACCTCACTCGTTCTTGCTGCCTTTTTCTGGTTGGACTGGGGAAAGTGGTAGACCTTTACATGACTGGTGCTTGATGAGGGAGTTTTCCATTCTCTTGACTTCAGAGCTGTTTATTTCTGACTCTGCTTCACAGGGGACTTGTATGGATTTCTCGGAGACACTTCTGAGTTGATGGTGGCTAGGCCCCTACGTGCCAGGTCAACCCTACATCATCCTCCCCTTCTTCCCTTCCTCCTCAGCCCCTCGGGATCTGGTGACCCACCGCTATCTTCTCCGTTGATATACTGGCCCTTTGGAGCCGGGGTTCTTAACCAGGGTTACACGAGGTCCACGGAAAGATTTCAGGGGGCTGTGAGCTTGAACTGAAAATTCAAAAAAAACATTATTCTTGTGGGGACATGTTGGTGCGGGTTTGATGTATTTATTAAATAATGCACAGTATAGTGTGGACTTGGTATGATTTTTATTTTGATGTAGCACGTTCTGAGTGCAACGGATAACTGCCTGCAAAAAGGTTGGTAAGGATGGCAGAGACAGTTTTATGACACCATGGGAGAACTCGAATTTCTAAATGTTTGCCGAAAATGATCGTTGAACAGATGTTAAACCGTGTTAGGTTATCAGGTATTGAAATTATGGGAAAGTTGTAAAACGTAATTTTGAAGAGTCCTAACATTTAATTTAAAGACATGCCGATGCTGAGTGTCAGAAAGCTGTCTGCCGCTGCACTCTGAGAAGGGGTCCGTGGAGCAGAAAGGGTCAAGAACCCCTGCTTTAGAGCAAGACAGTCCCCAAGCCAGCTCTTTGCCATGCCCGACCGTGTGTTGCTCTCGGGACACCCTTGCCGCCTCTGTCCGAGCAGGTGCAGGCGGCGCAGGCTCGGAGGGCGGCAGCTGCCTCAGCAATGGGGTGGCACGTCGGCCTCTGTCCCTCGTCTGTGGAATTTCTCAGGCATGAGTCAGGCACTAGCCCATTGTGTCCCCAAGTTTGAGGGGATACATCTAAATCTCTTCTCCAGCTCTCACAGACACTCTGTCCATTCTCTTTTTTTCAGAATTATTAGGTTGTTTTTTGTTTTTGTATGTGTGTGTGTGAGGTACCGGGACCGGAGATTGAACCCTCGACCTCGTATTTGGGAAGCCAGCACTTAACCACTGAGCCACATCAGCTCCCCCCATTCTCTTTATTTATTTAGTTAGTTAGTTAGTTATTTTTATTTTACCGGGAGGTCCTGGGGATCGAACCTAGGTCCCTCCATATGGGAGACGGACGCCCAACCAGTTGAGCCACATCCACCCCCGTCCATTCTCTTTTGACTGCAGATGGAAGGGGAAGCCTCCTCACCTGCTCTCCTGGGGCGGGGCCAGGGGCGTGGGCAGCACAGTTCCCAACAAAGAAATCCTCCTTACAAACCTGTCTCAATAAATGCTAGAAATACGAATCACGTCTAGAAGTTATTCAGGCTCTGACAAGTGGCAATTCAATGTGTTTGAGTCTCTGTACCCCGCGGGGCCTCGTGGGTCACGGTGAGGAGCTCAGCTCACTCCAAGTGAGAGGGGACCCCTGGGCATGCCGAGAAGGGAGGGCAGTGGCCGCCTCTGCCTTATCTCCACGGAGCCGCTCGGTGATGGTCGCCTGAGTGGACGCGGGCCGAGCAAGGAGAGCAGTAAGAGGCCCCCGCAGTCGTCCACGCGCACGTCGAGGGAGGCTTGGATCAGGGCTGGGGTGGTGGAGGTGGTGAGTAGTGAGATTCTGAGTGTATTTCGAAGGCAGACCACGATGTGCTGCCCGATTGATTGTGGGGTCAAAGAATGAGCCCAAGATGTGGGGCCTGCCGCCGTGGCGTGGACGGCTCTGGGCTTTGCCGGGAGCAGCAGATCTGCGTGGGGGAGCCGGGGCTCAGCCGAGGCCCCGTGTGACGTGCATGGGGCCTTTGGCCTTGCTCAGCCTTGGGGATAATGACTGCCTGCCTCGTAGGGGTTTTAAAATCCCGAATGAGACTTACATGTGTGCATAGTATGCGTATTATATAAGTGTGTCTGCATGTGTATGTATATATGTGCAATTTTATAGATGAGATTTATGTAACAATATACGTGACAGTAACATATAAAATTGGATGATAGCCATGTAATATTTAAAACAGTTGGTAACATATAGGCACTCTTTTGTGATTAAATGACCTTTTCACACATAGGTATATGATGCAAGATTTTACATATATGAGATTTACATAAATTAGGTTAAATATGTAAATGAAATATAATTTTTAGAACAGTTGTTGGCACATAGTCACTATAATGATTTAATGAGCTTTACATATATATGTGTGCTTACATATATGTGTATGTGTGTGGTTTTATAAATATATGAAATTACCAAGTATAAGAAAGATTTCTGTAAATGAGATTATATACAGCTATAAATTAGATTTTATCTATATAAATTGTTTAGAACAGTTGTTAGCACATGGTCCCTATTTAAGATTTAATGAGATTTGCATATATATGTGAGATTTTATCTGTATGAGACTTACATAAATATATGGGAGGTTGAGATTATATACATATTTATAGATGAGGTTTTATATCTCTCTCTCTAAGTGTTTACAACAGTTGTTGGCACTATTTAGTAATTAAATGAGCTTTATACCTATGCATGAGATTATAAATGCATTAGATTTATGTTAAAATGTGAGATCATACATATAATACACACATACAAACACGTATCTTTAGGGCCATTGTCGGCACACGGTCCCTGTGTCATCAGCAGTAGTCGTGTTCGTGCTTGTGCTGGCAGATGCCATGGGCAGAGGCTGGGCACCCCACCGGGGAGCTCGGAGCGCTGTGCTCTGGTGGGGCAGCTGAAGTGTGCCCAGGAGACCCTTGGTTGCACCGTGCTGAAGCCCTTCTGGTCTCCCAGGTGAGACTCTGCAAGTGGGGTCTCCAGATGCAGCCAAGTGGAGCGTGGTCCTCCCACGGAAGCCGCCTGCTGGGCCTCGATGGGAGAGAGACAAGCTCAAAGCCTGGCCCCACTGCTCCCTGGCTGGGTGACCTTGGCCTGTCCCTTCTCCTCTCTGAGCCTCTGTGTCCTCGTCTGCAAGTGGGGCATGCACGCCCTTCCTCAGACGTGAGCGGAGGATTAAACGAGAGCGTGTTACCAGGGCACTAGTATGGGACCCTCGGGGATTCCATGGAGCAGCCCCATCAGAAGCTCTTGAATCCTGAAGAGAATGAGGTTGTTACTCATCCACCAGCCAAACCCTTTCTGGAAACACTGTTGTAGTGGCATCAGGCCAGGGATGGACTGGGGGTCTCCCAGGCTGAGGTGGGTTTAAGAGAGATCTTTAGGCATGGAGCCAAGTCCAGAAGTCAGTATCCAGGAGCCAGCACTCGGTGACAGCTGGGGAGACAGATGAGGGCATCAATGCAGAGTGGCTGGCCAAAATCCAGAACCCAGAAGGGACGACGGGACAGGGGCCCTGGAGAGAAGGCTCGGGGTGGGGGGTGGGACGGACCCTGTGCACTTTTACAGGACAGCTGCCATCTTGCCCAAGGACGGGGAGGGTCTGTCCAGGGCACCAAGTGGGCAGGAAGCAGCAGCGTGTCATGAATCAATGAAAATAATTCCAGGTCTAGGCCTGTCATTTGTAACAAACGTTGGGACATGTTGCCAAGAGAAGCCACTGGAGAGATCAAAGGCAAGAACATTAGAGATTCTTAGGTCTTGTGGAAAGGACATGGTTTGAATTCAGACAGCCTTTCATTTAAATCTCTAATCTGGCTTTGATCCATGGCTTTGATTGTGTCACCGTAACTTTCCTAATCTGTACAATGGGCACAATAACACCTACTGCAGGTTGTTATGGGGATGTTGTGAGCTAAATGCAATAGTGTTTAGAGAAGGGACTGGCACGAGGTAGGTTAATGCCCTGACACCCACTGTCTCTCCTTTCCCTTAAAAGCAATGGAAACCAGGCAGAAGAAGGGAGAGGGTGGGGAACAGACTGGAAGGCAGAGAGGGTGTCCACAAGAGTGTCTGCGACTCACAGGGGGCTGACATCCAAGCTGGTGTAATTCAAGAAGAGCCAGGGACACCACCCACGCGGAAAATCCCACAGCCAGATGGTGGCTTACGGGGGGTGTAACTTAATCCTCTGGACTAAGGGCCTTAAAAATGATTTGCGGATGTAGGATGGTTGGGGTCTGTGGATTTGGCCACTGTGTGCGGAGGACCACACCCTCAGGCACACGGTCACAGAGCTCCCAGTGACATGGCTGGTGGCTGAGCATGGGAAAGCCTTGTCCTTGTGATTTTTCAGTTAGTGTTGAACCCAGAGCCCGAGGCTTTGCCAGGACAGATGGCAAATGAGCTGTCTCAAGGTGGGAGGGACCTGCTGGGCTCCATCTTCTTAGGCACACCGCTTCTCAGGATGCCACCTGTGCAAACACACTTGTTTATGTGTTCACTTCCAAAGAGAGACACAGGAGCTGCTCTCAGTCATTTGGAAGGTAGTGAGCAGTTACAGGCAAAAGAGGAAATTCAGTTGCGGGCCAATTCTGGTGGACTAGGACTTCGTTTTATTTGGAAGTGTGTGGTTGTGTCTTTCAGATTGTATCCACGTTTGACCACATTTTCTATTCGATTCCCTCCCCCTTCTCCTCCTCCCAGAATCTTGCATTGTTCATTGTTTTATCATTGTAGCAGCTCTGGTGTAGCAGGAAGAGCAGGACTTCTGGAATCAGACAGACCTGGGTTCAAAGAGATGGAGTGGGATGACATAGCCACAGGGCTTCAGATCCCTCTTCTAGGGTCTTCTTAATGATTGAAAAATAACATAGAGAAGATATACTATTATATAATAGCTGCTTATTCTGATTAGCCCCTTTTCCTAATTTATAAGGTATTTTTATGTCCAGTTTCTTTAATGCTTCCATTTAATAGGAGAGGAAACAGGGGCTCAGAGAGGTGACATGACTTGCCTGAGGACACACAGTGGTAAACAATGGAGCAGGAATTCCAACTTGCTTATCTTTGAACCTTTATTCTGAAATAATTTCAAACATAAAAAATTTGCAGAAATCGTACCAAAAAAATTCCTAATACTCTTCACTGAGATCCCCTAAGTGTCAATACGTTGAGTAAGCACAACACAATTATAAAAATCACTGAATTAATATATTAATAACAATATTATCTAATTACTCAATTCCACCAGTTGTCCCACAAACATCCCTTTTCTGGTCCAGAGTCTAATCTAGGAGCACATCGTATTTAGTTGTCGTGTCTCCTTGGTGTCCCTTTAATCTAGAACAGTCTCTTCACCTTTCTTAGACTTTCTTCACCTTGACATTGTGAAGAGTGCAGGCTGATTATGTTTTGTAGAATATCTCTTGATTGGGTTTGTCTGATGCTTCCCCATATAAAATTTGGGGTATGCCTTTTTGGCAAGAAAATCACAGATGCTATGTTTTTCTCAGTGCGTCCTATCGGGGGGCACAGATGTCCATTTGTTCCATTACTAGTGATATTGACCCAGTCACTGGGATTTGAGTCCAAGGCTTGTGTGCGTTCAGCTGCACCATGCTGCCCAGAGACTAATTTCTGTTACTGCACTCAAACTGTCCAAATTCGTGCCAGTTGAAAATAATATTAAATGAATTTGTGACTCAGGATTTTGCTTTTACACTGAATTCATCTGAAGGCAAAAACTAGTTTCGAATCTCCAGCACTTTTGTGCCTTGTACATAGGACGCTTAGATGATGTTTGTTGAACAAATAAATAAATGAAATAACGACCACACGGATGAGATTCTCAGAGCTGTTTGGTCCTTAAGGGCAGGGAAATGTATATTATTTATCTTTTATTTTCCATCCTGCCTGGCAAATAGTAGGTACTTAATTAAATTTGAGTGAATGATACTAAATCCTCAAGATCCAATATTCGACCCTTTGTGACTCAGAGTTGAAGGCCTGGGAGAGGTTAGGTTTCCCCAAATCTTCAGTAATATCTATGCCGCCGCCGCCACCAGCCACAGCAGCAGCTATTCCTAATACGGTTACTACTGACACTGTACAAATAACCACTACCATTGTTGACCGTCTCTAAGGTGCCATGCCCATAGTCAGGTGTCATCTGTGCTCACGGTAAACCCAAGAAGTATGTTTGTCATCAAGGACCTTGAGGCGCCGAGAGGTCCCACAACCAGAAAATGGCAGAGTCATACTTTGAATCCTGCTCTGAGTCAAAAGCCCACACTCGTTCTGCTGGAGGTCCCAACACAAGGTGGGGAGGAGGGCTGGCTCCCATACCTTGGAAAAGGTTAGGGGGAGTTTCCCTGTTTCCCTCTTCAGTCTGTCATACATCTTTTCCCTTTGGCTTCACTCAGTGAGGATTCCCCTGCCAGCTTCTAAATTAGATTGTTATCAAGGGGAGGGTATTGTTGATTGATCACTTTCCACACATGGGCACCATACATGCTTTTTTTGTATGTTGTTTTGTTAAATCCTTACAACAAACCAACTTGCTAGGGAATTTTAAGCTCCCCTTTTTACAGATGAGGAAACTGAGGCTCAGAGAAGTTATGTAGCTTCCAAGTCCATATAACTAGTAAATGGCAACTGCTGGGTTGGAAGTATGGGTGAATTTCAGTTTAAACCCATGTTCTTTATCTGGTGGTCTTCATACTTTTTGGTCTCATGACTGTTCTTATGCTTTTAAAAACTATTGAGGTACTAGTTTTTACTAAGTTGTTAGATTTAGGTAATAATCACCATTCCTGTTAACTTTACTAAACTGTGTCCTCATGGACAGACACAACACCACTTGAAAGGTATTCTTGCAAAGATAATCAAGCCTGGATATGATTATGCATCTAGACTGAAATTCCAATGTGCAAGAAATACAGGGGACAGAGAAATACATTAAATGAAACTTCACCATTGCCATTAGCTAAATCTAGAATGTGGGAAACCACACAACAAATTATATTGGCATTTGGTTCCTTTACCAAGTGAATTTCAAGGAAGAAAATATCAATGGGAGGGGAACCTAGTAGACATATCAACCAATTGCCATGTGTAGAGTACTTTAGACCCTGACCTGATGGAAAAAAACCTGTTAGTGAGTATGTATGTATGTGCATGTAGGGGTGTGTGTGTGTGTGTGTGTGTGTGTGTGTGTGTGTGAGAGAGAGAGAGAGAGAGAGACAACCTGAAATATTAGAACACTGAATGTTTTGTGATATTAAGGAATTCTTGTTAACTTTTAGGTGGGATGATGATGCTTTTAAAAATGTCCTTATCTTTAAGAAATTTGTAGTTAAATATTTATGGAAAAAATGATGAGCACTCCAAATTGCTTTTGTTTCTGTGGATTGTAGCTATTGATATTTAACATAGATAAATTTTAAAATATTTAATCGGATGAATTTTAAAAATATTTAATTCATTTAAATATAATTCTAATAAACCAATTACATATTAACAAATGTAACAATTTTAATGGAAAATGACTATATTTTCCTCAAATTAAAAAAAAAAAAGTGAGAGGAGTGGCATTGTTAAGCATTTTTGCAAATCTCTCTAATTTGGCTTTAGTAGAAGATGGCTTCTGCTTCTGCATTCAATCTGTTGTGATATCACATGTCATTTAGCTTCTGAAAAAGTCCACCGGACACTTAATAAAAATGAAAAAGATAAATAACATTTTAGAATTATTATTATGAAAATAATTTGACTTCACAAATCCCTTAAAAGGGTCTCAGCGATACCTAGGGGTTCCTGGACCGTGCTTTGAGAACTCCTACTCTACATCACAGGACATCAAAGAGGAGAAAGAGGGAAAAGTTAAACACACCTCCTCTTGGGATGAAGTGGCAGTGCCATAGTCCTAGACCAGGAGTTAGGTGGTAGTGGTGTGAGGACTAGGTCTCTGGCTGAAAGGATAGAAAATCATAGATGTGGCTGTCCCTGGCCCAAGATTCATTCACAGAAAGTAAGAGAATCTAATAGCTGCAAGAGTGCTATTGATAAAAAACAATATATCAGCTGCCTGCAAATAATAATCATGGGATGAACCTGGAAGACATCATGTTGAATGAAATGTCAGACAAAAAAGGACAAATATGGTATGATTCCACTTATATGAAATATCAAGAAGAAGCAAATTCATGAAGACAGAAAGTAGATTACAGGTTAGCAGGGGCTGGAATGGGGGTGGGTGGGAGAGGGCTGAGGAGCTCTTGCTGAATGGGTACAGAGCTTCTGTGTGGGGTGATGAAAACGTTTTGGTAATGGATGGTGGTGATGGTAGCACAACATTGTGAATGTAATTGATGCTGATGATTGTATGCTTGAAAATCATTAAAATGGGAAACTTTGTGTTGTATACATGCTAATTCAAAAATTTTTTTAGAAAAGATAAGTTATTGAGCCATTGAGAAGTACTTTACCTATATCATTTCCTCATTTTTTTAGATAAAGAAAGAGAAGCTTGGAGAAGTGATTTGCCACGCTGGGTGGGAAGGCAGGAGGTGGAAGGAGTTGCTCTGCCCGTGTGCTCTTTGACTTCATACCTTCACAGTCACTGGTCCCGGCTTTCTTGGTGTGGACACACAGCAAACCGTGAGACAAATGTGCGAGTCATGGAATTTCTTTTTTTTTTAACGATTTATTTATTTATTTCCCCACCACCACCCACCCATCGTTGTTTTGCGCTCGCTGTCTGTTCTCTGTGTGCTCTTCTGTGTCTGCTTGTCTTCTCTTTAGAGGGCACCAGGAACCGATCCTGGGACCTTCCGGAGTGGCGAGAGGTGCTCAATCTCTTGCGCCACCTCAGCTCCCTTAGTCGTGGAATTTTAGCCTGTGGCTTTAATGGGGTTCAGTTTAGGGGGTTTTCTATGGCGTGCCATATAGACACTTTTGGAAAATACCCGGAAACAGCTTCATGCCAGAAAAGGAAAGGCCAAAACCACCCTGACTAAGACTGAAACTCCAGATGTCACCAAATTTCCAAACACGTGTGATTGCGTGGTGAGTAACAAGCAGTAGCCAAGGGTGCTTACTCATCAGGCTGGGAGCAAAGGGGCTTGGGCCGATCCCAAAAGAACATTTCATCAAGTGGCGCCATCTTGGCTCTGCTGTGCCAGGCTGTCCCCGGCCCAGGCTGGATTCACAGTTTATGGTGGTGGTTCCAAAGTGCAGGACGCCTCTTCACTTGAAACCTGCGCAGACCTCAAGCACGCCTGGCTTTGGAGTTTCTGGCTGAGAACTCAGAACCTCGTCCTCCTTCCAATTAGCCCGCAGGGTGGGACGTGGGGCTGACGAGGCCGAAGTCAGACGTCTGAGCTCCTGCAGTGCCTTCACCTCTCTGTTGCTAAACTGTCACTGAGGTCTTCTCATCCCTCAGGCCCCCAGGTTCAATTACTGGCCAGGTCCTATGAGACCTGCCTCTTCAAAGGTTCTCTTATCTAGACCCCCCTCTTGCTCCTGCCCCAACATGCTCTCTCCTCCTCTCTCCTGGAGCCTTTCCCCAGCTGGCCACCCAGCTGCCAGTCTTGCCTTTCTCCAATCCAGGATCTCCTAAACTTCACTTTTTAAAAAAATCTGTCATCTCTCCCTTCCACCTAAACTATTCCACACTGCCTGCATGTTTCTTCACATTTACTCCATTTCTCTTAAGCAATTTTAACTCAACTAAATCATATCGATTTTTTATATTGCAATATCTATATAAATATCTATTAAAAATATATATATATACTTACACAAACATTTAGCTATTAACATAAATGTGTGCATTCCATGAAATAATCTCATTAGATCCCCAACGGTGCATGCATAATTCTTTGTGAAACTCTAAACCCACTCTTCACTCTGCAGCAGGAGTGGTCTTTTGAAAATGCAGATTTGCACTTGTTACTCCCTGGATTAAAATCCTCCTGCGGCTTTCTTCCAGGTTAAGCTCATGCTGCACCCTGGATCTGAGCCCTTGCCCTGCCTTCTAGCCGGAGCAGCACCTTGCTCCCTCTCCTACGATTCCTGTAGTTCTGAAGCTGCTACAAACTGAGGTGCTCTCTGTCGCTGATAAGTACCTCCTGACAGCCCCCCGCCTTGAACCGGCATGGCCCACCTCTCCTGCCCAGTGGCTTCCTTGTTGCTTCTGGGTCCAAGACACTGCAGGAACTACTTGGCGTCCATGCACGCACCACACGGGAGTATAAGAGCAAACCAGCCGTGGGGCAAATGCTGACCCATGTGTTCTGGAAGCCAACGTGCAAAGTGCCCTGGCTTCCTTCCCCCACGGGGGTGTTTTAGAGACGGCCTTGCTGAAGATGCCCTGTGAAGCCAGGCAAACCCCCTTGTCCCGAAGCCCTGGCCAGCTGGGTAAGATTTCTGTTTGCTTTCTTTCCCTCCCTGCCTCATGCTTTCCCTCACTTCTGTGTCCCGAGGATGGCTCTCCCTACTAAAGTGTTAGCATGAGAGCTCTTCCCTCAGGCTTGGTTTTTGGGGGAACCACTGGACAAAACAGCCTCCCCATAAACCTCAAGATAAAGACCAACCCCCCTGCAGGCCCCAAGGTCCTATGTTACCTGACCTCTGCTCATCTCACTACTCTCTCTTCCCACACTGTCACTCCTCTCTGTAGCTGATGTACCTCCTTCTACAAGCCACTCTTGGTTTCCCCTACCAGCCAGCAGGGTCACTTCTTTGTTCACTCTGTGCCCTTAGCCTCAAAAACTTTTCCCTGCTTATTTTGGCTGATGAGTACCTATTCTTCTGTCAAGACATGGCTCATCTGTCACCTCCCCATGAAGCCTCCCATGGCTCCTCTCTGTTCTATTGACCCCTCCGCAGAATTCTCTGAAGACAGCGCTACTCTGATGCTTTAGTGCACTCGGTTACTCATATCTCCCCAAATGCAAGGCCCACAAGAGTAGGGATTTTTGTGTTTTGTTTGTTCTCATGCCCGGCTTTGAATGAACGAGTGTCTGACCCCCCTCCATTAGCCTGTGCACTTCCCAAGGGCTCTGTCTTGTTCATCAGCCATCCAGGGCCTTTTACAGAGAGGACGCTCAATGGATGTTGGATGAATGGATGAGTACATGAAGGTAGTTTAGTCTGAATCTTTGGGCATTTATTGGACAATTGTCATGAGCAGAGGGGCACTCCAGACGCTGACGAGTTGCCTCTATAATGCACCAGGTTTTTCACATGGAGCCTGTAGATGAGTCATTACAAAACCAGCCCGTATGCCAAGAAGACAGCGGAAAGATTCGAGCCTCCGTGGGCAGGTCAGCAGCTCAGTCTTCTGAGTGGAAGTCCCAGCTCGGCAGCGCCAAATGCCATGTTCATTCTGGGATTCGGAAACGTGCAGGCAAGTCTAGCGGATGGTGGCGTGGCCTCGTGGGGATGACTGCTCGGGGCCTCCTGGGAAAGAAGCCCGAGGGAGGGCTGACTCCAGGCCGGGGTGCTCGGGCAAAGAACAGAGGTCAGTGTCTGCGGAAAGCACGGACTCGCTGAACTCCCAGGCCGGGGCGGCTACCATAAAAGCTGAGCACAAAATAAAAGAGCTGCTTCATATCAAAACTTGGCGAAGCCTTGCGTGCATAGGCTGGGGTATTTTGTAACCGGGGAAACAGGATGGAGTGCAAACGGGGACAGGTACTTTCCCAGTTGGGGTGGCTGTCGGAGCAGAATGATGTCAGGTCAGAGGAGTCTGGGGCAGTGGGCTTCTGGGCCCAGCAGTCGACTTTCCCATAGAGAAATGGCACTGGAGCTGCTGGGGAGGATACGTCGCAGGCTCCGTGGCGTATCTGAGTGGGTACGTGCTGTTTTCATGCATGATGCCCGCTGTGGTATATTGTAGGGATGATGTGAGGATTCGATGAGGCTATAACCGTAAAATGCTCAGTAGATAGTGAGCCCTCTAGACACATCCTGTATTAATATTGCCTTTATATTTTTATTATGTCAAATGGACCTTGGTTCTGATACATATTGACTGCTGAAAATAGAATTAAATAGGATAATTCGTGAAAGTGCTTAATAGCCACTAGCTGTTATTATTATTATTACTCTTAATGAAGATGTTGGTTCTAGTAATAGGTAGAGTGGCCAAGAGGAGTTTCAGGATGGGCAAGATGCCACTCAATTGTGGATGGGGACACAGACAGAGAAATACCCTCTGATTACAATTACTGTGACCCTCCTTTTTTATTGTGGGACTAATAATAGGACCCAGGAACACACAGGTAATATTTAATAAATCTGTTGAACTTGGTAAAAGAGAGAGACACAGAGTAGGGATTTTCAGGATTTTCAGATTCCCGTTCCCACCTGGTTCTTTCAACCCCTGCGGGCAGGTCCCTGCCCTGTGTGCTGTGCCAGTCATTGCACTTCATCCAAACAGAGTTTTTTAAGGCACAGTTTCCCCCTGTGGGAGACAGGGAAACAGAGGCTTGGGGCCGGGAAGATCCCAGGTTAGCCTTGTTCTTCCCTTGTTAAGATGATGAGGTGAAGGCTGTGATACAGATGAAGGAACTGAGATGGAGGAAGCTCAAGGCGCTTGCTGTCCAAGACCTCAGCCTGGTTAGAGCCAGCAGCCAGAGCCAGCATTTGAGCTCCGTCTCTGACTCAAATCCCTCCCTACCACACGGTGCCACCTCAGGTGTGAGAAAGGCCCTTGAGGTCCTGGCTCTCAGAGTGGCCGGAAAAGAAAGGGAGACAAAGCGGGATTGGGTCTGGGCTCGCCCATCTGTGTCCCCGGCCAAGGAGAGAGCTGCCAGGCGAGCCGGAGAACTGCTTTGGCTGAAAGTTCTAAATTTAGAAGGGGACTTGGCTGCACCCTCTGTGGCTTTTGACTTGAGCCCAAACTCGGAGCGGGTTGGTGTTTTTCCTCTTTGATTTCCCTGCCGGGTGGGGAAGCTGCTCCCGCCTTGCCTCTCAGGTTCCCGGAGCCAGGTTTATAAATACCCACTCGGTGTCCTGGTGCCTCTGACCCCAGCTTGTCGTCAGAAACTTCAGGCTTTCGCATGGAGCCTCTGCGCTCTGATTCACTGGGGAGGGTCTGCACCAGGGGACAGCACGACCTCGCGGGGACGGGTTCGAGGGGCTGCTTCCTCCCTGGGGCCTTGCCAGGCAGTCACAGCCACGTGATGAAATAGCACGCTCCGTAGCCCTACTTGGGTAAAGGGGTTCCCAGGTCGGCCCTGCGCATCCCTCAAGGGGTGGGAGCACTCCCAGAGCGTGGACTGCGTGCCAGGCCCGTGCGAAACAATTTGACGCCAGCTGATAGCGCGTGTTTGCCGTGTGCCGGGCTCCGGGTGACACATTTTCTGCGGCCTGGCTCGTTTACTTAGCCACATGAGCCCATATCATCCACAGAGCGACCCACGGGCTCAAGTGGTCCTCGTTCACAGCGGAGGCACCCGAGGCTCCGAGGAGGAAGCAACTCGTTAGGGCTGTGCAGCTGGTGTGTGGCAGGCTCCAGAATTTGCCCTCTTTCTGTGATGCCATGTTGGCTCGGAGGGAGCCCCTATCCCCTCTGCCTTGCAGGCTGCTGGGCGATAAAGCAACTTGAAAAGCATGGGCTTTGAAGTCACGTAGACTGGGGTTCAAATTGCAACACTGCCACGCGCTCTAAGAACTTGGGCAAATCCTTTAAACCTACCTGAGCCTCAGTTTTCTTATCTGTCAAATGGGAATGAGAGTAGAATCAGTGTGAAGACCCACTGAGGTTGTGTAAGACGTTAGTGTGGGAAGTAGCGTGCCCTGCATAAATGGTAGTGAATAATAACAAAAGCTAACATTTATCAGTTCCTTACACTAGTGGTCAGGCCACGCTACGCATGTTGCATAGTTTATTTAACTCAAGACCACCGTCATCAACACTATCATTAGTGGTTGTTATCATCATTTAACTCCGCATTCGCCCTGGAGCTCCTCCAGGACAGGGATGGCGTCCACACCCAGCCTGGCCTGGCACGCTCTAGGTACTCAGCATGTGTCTGTGCATTGGCTGGCTGGGAACATGGATGAGGGATCCTCTATGAGCCCAGCTTTCCCAGAGAAGTCAGGGGCTGATGGATCTTAAACCTGGAATTCTGTAGAAGGAAGCACTGAGAAGCACATGACGGATGGACAGCCCAGGGACTGCGAGTCCTCTATTTTCTCCACACTGTCCAATGCAGAAGCAGCTAGTCACGTGTGACTATTTTAATTTAAAAATTAAATAAGATTGAAATTCAGATCAGCAGCCATGCTAGCCACATTTCCAGTGCTCCATAGTCATGGGTGGCTGGCGGCTTCCCTGTTGGACAGGGCAGGTATAGAACATTTTCACCATGGCGGGAAGTTCTGTTGGACAGGGCTGATCTAGATGGTCCTGGTTTTCAGTCCCATTGTGTCCACTGAGTACATTCAGTCTTTTCAGCCCAGGACGCTGGCCTGTAGCTTGGGAAATATGCTCACTGTGGCCAACAGACGCCTGTGGGCTGGAGAGCAGGAGCCAGAGAGAAGGGCCCAGTGGGCCCCCCAGTCTCATCCCTGCCTTGCATGGGCACGTTGGACCTGAGGCAAAGTGGTTAAAGGCACCAGCATGGGAGTGCTGCCATTTCCAAGCTGTGCATTCATGGGCGAATTAATAAATCTTCCTGGGCTTCAGTCTCCCCAACTGTGAAATGGGTATACCACGACTTCACAGGGTTTTCGTGAAAATTGGGTTGGCTGTATGAAAAGTACTTTCTCAGAAGAGGTTGTGAAGATGTGTTTGTTCTCTCCCCTTCCCCTGAAGAGAAGGCTGGGCTGGGTGATCCCAGCTCCCAGCCCCATCTCCTATGGACTCTTACGGGCTCAAAGCCAGAGTGGTCCTGCAAGCTGCAATAAAGCTCCTCACCCTTACCATGGCCTATCTCAATAGACCCATGCTAGTCTACTGCCAACCATTTGGTTATTTCAGCGAGGCAGAGAATCATGGGCCTACACGGGTTTAAAACAAAACAAAACGCTTTCCCCAAAGGAGGCCGCATGAAGGGAATGAGAGACAAGGGTCCTGGCAGTCACGGGAATGGCCCCCTTCCACCTCCTCCCACCCCCCTTCCCTGCTTATCTCCCCCCTCAAATTCCCCTTGCCTGCCCCACACTGCCATACTTCCTTAATGAAAGGCAGCACCTCTGGGGCTTTGAATTTCAAACTTAGCAGTAGCAATTACAAAGCTACTGTGATTGAGGTCCCTGACATGCCAGGCGCTGTGCAAAGGTGTTTTCGTACCTGGTCTCATTCAGTACCATGTCATCCTCTGGTGGAAACCATTATCCACCCATTTTACAGATGAGAAAACGGAGGCCCAGAGAGTTTCACTGACATGCCCAAGGTTGGGTGAAAAGTTAATGGCAGAGCAATGAATTGAATTCAGACCTATAGGAATCCAAAGGCCTCGTGTTTTCCACACTTCCCGTTGTGTCTGGAAGATTTCTTATGAGGGAGTGGCTGGCACAGAGGAAGGCCTTTACAAATGTGAGAGTTGGTCCAGTTTGGGGGCAAAGTCTCGGGCTTTGACATCAAATCGGCTTTGAAATCTGGCTCCACTGTGGACTACCAGATGGATCTCAGGCAAGTTGCTAAAAACCTTTGAGTTTCAGTTCCCTACCTGTAGAATGGGATGGAAACTCGGTGGGGGGTGGTGATGACGTTATGTGGAATGAATGAGTGAGGTTTATGCCACACAAAGTGTTTGGCCCCTAGTGGGTGTTTGGTGCAGGGGAAGGTGCAGGGGAAGCCACTTCTTCCCTTCAGGTTTCTCCTCCCTGCAGACCAGGGTTCCGCAGCCTTAGTGCCGTTGCTGTTGATTTTTTGTTGTGGGGTTGCCCTTGGCATTGTAGGATGTTGAGCAGCATCCCTGGCCTCTACCCGCTAGATGCCGGTAACAAGCCCCCTCCCCAGCTGTGACCACCAAAAACGTCTCCAGTTGACCATGGGGGTAAAACCACCCCTGGGTGAGAACCTCTGTACTAGCCACATGCACCCCGATTCATTGAAAATGGTGCCGTGCCACTCATTCTCTCGCCCAGATGCGGCGTGGGTCCCCTCAGTGCTCCCGACAAAGCCAGGGCTGCCTGGGGGCGCTGTGCCGCCAGCCAGGGGCTGGGGGGCCAAGGCTGGAGCCCTCTGGGGCCCGGCACCCAGCTCACCTCAGCGTGTCAGCAGGCACTTACCCGAACAGAAGGGCTCTAATTGCCTGCGGATCAGGTTTCCTCTGGGGCTCATTTCTTTGCAGCCTCTGGTGGCTGTTTATTTCTATCCAGCCCAGTAGGAGCCATGTGCTCAGCCCCATGGGGTGGCAGGGGTGGGCCTGTCCCTCCAGATGGGCCCAGGGCGGCGCCCGCAAATCGGCCCCCCAGGGGTCCTCATTCGCTGGCTCTACCTGCCGGGTGGTGCGTGCGTGTGCGCTGCGAGCTGGGGGCTCGTGGCCTGGGTTCGTGCTTGTAACAGCAAGTGCCTCCTCGGGAAGTTTCTGGCCCCTACGCCTGGCCCCCGGACGAGGCCTCTGCAAGCCCAGGCTGCCTGCGCCCGTCACCAGCTGGACCCTTGGTGGGGCCCGGGGCTGCTGAGACCCTAAGCAGTCCCAGCGGGCTGTGGCCCTGGAGGGCCGCTGACGAGGGCCCCCCGGTGCTCCCGGTAAGGAGAGTGTAGAATAAACCACTTCCGCCGAGCTCGGTGTGCCAGCCGCTGGTCAGACAGCGTCACAGCGTCGGCACTCCTTAGGGCCGGGGCCCCGAGGTGCCATTACGCGGTGCCTGTGACGCTGTGGATGTAGACGGGAGACACACCAGCCCGCAGCCACGAGAGTGTAAACGGAAAAATGAACTGACGAGTAACGCCACGTACGCGTGCTGGGGAGGAAACAGGACAGGGCAGGATTGGCCCAGCGTGGAAGGGCTTCGTGAACAAGGCTGTCATCAGGGAAGACCTCAGGCCCAGCCCTGAATGACAAGAGACAGAATGTTCTGGGAGCACAGGCAGCAGCTCAGCTGCCCTGAGGGGGCCACAGGCTTGACGTATTCAAGGAACTGAAAGGAGGCCAGTGTGGCCAGAAGCGAGGGAGCCGTGGGGGCAGGGGAGGGAGGATGTGGTCAGAGAGGCTGGCAGGGGCCACAGACTGAAGGACGTTTCAGGCCACGATGAAGACTTGAGGTTTTATTCTAAGCACAATGGATGCCATTGGAGGTTTTCTGGTACCAAAGCAACGTGACCTGACACACATGGCTGAGAAGCCCACATTGCCTGCTGTGCCCACCGAGGGTGGAGGGGGCCGAGCTGGAGCCTAGGGAGCCAGGGAGGAGGTGAAGGCAGTGGGGAGGTGTGTCAGTGCCATAACAATTTCCCCAAACCTAGTGGCTTAAAACAACACCCTTTTCTTAAGGTTCTGGAGGTGAGAACTCCCTGGGCGAAAGCCGAGGTGTGGGCAACCCTGGTTCCTCCTGGGGGCGCCAGGGGAGAACCTGTTTGCTGGCCTTTCCTGGTTCTAGGGGCCACCTGCATTTCTTGGCCTGTGGCACCTTTGCACATCTTCAAAGCCAGCAGCGTAGCAGCTTCCAGCCTCTCTCTCTCTCACCTGTTTCCATCATCATATCTTCTCTGACCCTCCTGCTGCCGTCTTATAAGGACCCCTGGGAGTCCAGAGGGCCCAGCTGGGTGGTCCAAGGTAATCTCCCCACCTCAAAATCTTCGTTTGAATTCCTCTTCTTTTTCCAGGTAAGATAACTCATTCAGTTTCCAGGGATGAGGACATGGACCTCTTGGGGGCCCGTTATCTCATCTACCACGGAAGGTGAACCACGTCAGAGCTGGGTGGACCAGTCTGGAGTTCAGGAAATGGGTCAGGGAGAGGGATAGAACCGCCTTCAGCGAGGGATGGGATGAGGTCACCTGGGAAGAAAGTGTCAGGAGCAGAAGGCAGTGGGCGGGGTCCTGGTGGACTTGAACTTCTAAAGATGAGCAGAGGAGGAGCTGGCAGAAGAATAATGCCCCCAAGACACAGGTGATGGAAATGTTTTGGTAATGGATGGTGGTGATGGTAGCACAATATTGTGAACACAACAGTACTGCAGTGCATATCTGAATATGATTAAAAGGGGAAATGTTAGATTGTATAAATGGTAACAATATAAAAAATTTTAAAACCAGGTAACTATACTACACAGTGAACCCTAAGTTCAACCATAGACTTTAATTAATAGCACAATTATAAAAACGTGCTATCATCAATTGTAACAAATGTTCCCACCCACACAAGGTGTTGGTGGTGGTGTGGTGTGTGGGACTCCTGTATTTTATGCATGTTGTTCTGTAAACCCACAACTTCTCTAAGAAAGAAAGGAAAAAAACAACACAGCTCTGATCAGGTCACCCTAATGCCCACATGCCGTTCTCTGAGCCTTAGTTTCCACATCTGCACAATGGGAATCAGAATAAATACCCCCTCTGAGCAGGTGCTCCTCCCAGGCAGGCAGCCTACTCAGTTCTCTATACACATTATCCCACCCTGGCCTTCTAACCACCCAATGAGGAAGGCGCAAGTATCATTATCTGCATTCTACAGTTTGGAAAACTGAGGGCAAGCAGGATGGAGCCGCCTGGCCCAGGCTCCACCACTGAAAAGTGTGTCCCAAACCCAGACCTGGGCGATTCCAAAGCCCCTGCTCCTAGCACGCCCCTCACAGCCTTTTGCACCTTTAATTCATTAGTTACTGTGATTATTTAATACGGTTCTTCCCCACCATATTGCACTCTTCAGGCGGACAAGGACGGCATGTCTTGTTGAGTGCTCTCTTCCTGGCAGGCTTTGGACTAGGACTGTCCCTCACCTGTGGCTCCCCTGCCTGTCAACCCCACAGGCTTGGGGCAAAGACCTGACACAGACAGGTAGGAGCTTGGACAAGTGTCAATTGCCCCCCTACCCTCCACCCCAGTATGAGGTCACACTGCTGCTTCCCAGAGGGGAATGGAGGAGAAACCCTGTTCTCTCCCAGAGCTGGTGAGGACCCTCCTCCCCTCAGCTGTGCAACACCTTCTCCGCTGCAGCGGGAGGCTGCAGGGTCAGTGGATGCTCCCAATAAACCGAGGAACTGAGGGCACATGCCTGCACAGGGCCAGCCTGCTTGGCTCCTCTGGGAAACTTCGGATTCTTCTGGGGCCTGATACTGTGCAAAGCAAAACCACAGGGCAGCTTCTTGTTGCTGAAACTTGCATCTCCCCTTAAGGAGGCTGCTCGTTCTCCCTCCCCTCCCTTCTCCCTCCCTCCCTGCCTTCCTTCTCTTTCCCCCTCCCTTCCCTCTCACCTCTCCCTCTCCCTCCCTCCCTTCCACCAATCTGTCAGGAGCGCCTACTGAAGCAGAGCTCAGCAGTGCCCATGCAGTGGGACAGGAGAGCAGAACTGGCCGCTGCCAGACTGAAGCCCAGAGTCTGGCCCTGTCGTTCTCATCCCTGAGGGAGCCTTTAAATAAGTGGAAGCGCTTCTAGGAAGTACAGGATTGAATCTGAGTCCTCCGGGTGGGGGATGGGGAGGAAGTCAGGCGCCTGCACGTCCTGAAATGTCTCTAGTTGATCCTGAGAAGTCCCAGTCCTGGGATCTGGAGGGTTAACTCCAATACCTTTCCAAACAAATGTACAAATGTACACCTGACAAGGGCTTTG
>JAQZBX010038747.1:0-23298 GCA_029593785.1 Cabassous unicinctus
AAAAAAAAAAAAAAAAAGCATTAGAGAAGAGAAGCTAAGCATTTTCATTAAAAACATCTTAAAATCCATTGTGGACCTTTTCCCCCTTCAGTAAGTAGGTGCATACATAACAAGAGTTGAAGGAGATTATTTAAAATTTATTTAAAATAAATAACCTGACTGGGCACGTAAATTTCTTTATGAAGTAGTCTGTGAAATAGAAACATAATATATTCAGGATCACCAGATTTAACAACTAAAAATACAGGATGCCCAGTTAAATTTGATTTCTGATAAACAACAATAATTTTTAACATAAATATACCCCATGGAATATTTGGGACATACTTATATTTAAAACATTTTTGGTTGTACCTGTATTTTATCTGGCACCTCATGTATATGGCAGCTAATAGACTAAAGCACTGAGTCCAAAAAGAAAAATTTCTTTAAAGAAGCATATTTGGATAAAATGCAAACCTCATATTACTTTGATGTCGAGTCACTTTTAAATTGAGAGTCCATCCTGCTCAGGTCTTGGCATAAAGTATTTATAATTAATTTCTAAAGTTTGGATCTAGAGATCTGAGTGTTCGTAAGGTTGATAGAATTTGAAAACACAGGATACCACAGACTTTTATGCCTATCTTAAACACAAAACATCGACAAACTAGGAAAACCAGGTAAATCTAGTCTCATGGTCTTCACTATCTGTTATGCCATTGATTACTGTATCCCTTCTGAGTACTAATGGGGACAATTTGTTGAAATAGCAATTTGAATTGATTCATCTTTTTAATTTTCCCCAAAACCCAACCACTTTGCATATCGTCTCTTATCTGATCATTGGTCATTCTGTGCCTTATCATATACCATTCTTCTTGTCTCTCCAGTAAAATCTTCCCCTTGTCTGTATGCCTAGCCACTCTACCCTGGAAAAGTTTAATGTACTGCCATTGAGTCTTCACCAATCATTCCAGTTAACAGTGACTTTCCCCTCTTCTGAGTTCATATAGCACTTTAACGTATACTCAGATAAAGATAAGAAAATTTTGAATATACAAACATCTGGGTGTACAAATATGCACACACACAAACATATACACTCTGCTAAAAATAGTTCAATGTTCTCTTTTTCTAATTTTTTTTTTTTACTTTTAAAGAAGCTTTAGATTACATAAATGTTACATAAAAAATATAAGGGATTCCCATACGCCTCACTCCCTTTTTCTCCCACTGGGTGGTCTACAAAGAGACCATCTATGGAGTATCCACAAGCTTTGAAAAAATCAGGAAAGAAAGGAAAAGAGATGTGACAAAATGTAGTTGTGTATTAAATCTGGGTCCCCTTTGAGTTACTCTGAAGAATATATGTAAAAAGATTTGAGTTACTTTTGGCTACATGACTAGGTTTTCTTGATTGCAGCACTACCTCAAGACTGTATCAAATGGGAGTCCTCTTCCATAAGATTGCATTCCTTTCACATCCTAATAATAACTAATAGAGAAACAGTCTTGAGTATATCCTGTGTGCAAAGCACTGTTCTAAGCACTGTACATATTCAATATCACTTAATCTTTAAAATAATTGTATGAACTACGTTCTGTGTCCATTTTACAAATGAGGAAACAGATTCAAGAAGTTTCATAAATTTTCCCAAATCACATACCACTTCAGATTAATGCAGGTAAAATACATAGTTTATGCTTACTACACTTCAAGCTCTGAGCCGGATCTCAGGTATCACAAAAACAGAAGTACAAGAAGAAGGAGGAAGAGAAGGAGGAAGAAGTAGAAGGCGGAGGAGAAAGAGGAGGAAGGGGAGGACACAGGCTCATTGGCCATTTATATCTTACAGTCTATTAAGTAGAACACATAGGCAAAAAAATAAAAATAATCATATATTGCATAAATATAATGAGAAAAGAAGGGGAATTCATTAGTTCTATGTCATATGAAGAGGAAGAGGAGAAGTAGTGAAATATTACAAATGTGTCACAAAATGAGAATTCAACTATGAATCCATTAATGTACAAGGTGGTGAGGGAAGATATTCCAACCACTTGTGCATATGTAATGGTTTGCAGTTGTGAAATTGAATGGTGTGTTGCTATCTCTGTTTGTCTTGTTGCTATAATAAATACCATACAATGGGTTGGCTTAAACAACAGGGATTTATTGGCTTACAGTTTAGAGACCAAAAGTAGTCCAAGATCAAAGCTATGCTTTTTCCCCCAAAGACTGTAGCAGTCTGGTGCTGGCTTGTTGGCAATCCTTGTGGTTCTTTGGCTTGTGCCTCTGCCTCCAGTCCCATGGTCATGTCCTCTCCTTTCTCTCAGAGTTCCATTGACTTCCAGCTTCCAGCTTCCCCTAGTGTCTTTCTGCTACTGTGTCTGTGTTTCTTCTCATAAAGGACTCCAGTAATCAAGGTTAAGACCTAACCTCATTCAGTTGAGTGAACACCTTAACTAAAAACAGCATCTTCAAGAGATCCTATTTACAATGGGTTCTCTATCATAGGAATGCAGACTAAGATTAAAAACATGTCTTAACTAAGGTACATGGTTTAATCTACCTCATTTGGCAGCATTTCAAGTAGTTCAATATTGTGGATGAGAACTTTGTGAGGAAAGAGAGAGAGCGGAGTAAGATAAAGTTGGAAAAATCATGAAGGACCTCACATGCTATATAAAGGATCTTGGCTTGTACGTAGAGGGGAACATAATACTTCATTATTCAAAACAGGGTCCAAATGTCCTCAGTATAAAGTTCAAATTCTGACAGTCAAAATTTTGAAGAAACCTGCTCAAAATGACCTTTATAACTTTATCTTCAATCACTCCTACAAATATTCCTCTCCAAACATATTAGTCTATTCACTCTTTCACTAATGACATGTATTTTTTCCTCTATGCACTTTGCTGTCACTGTTTTATATACTTGGAATGCACGTGCACACACACACACACAGTTTTGACATTAAACCTCAATTCAAGTCCCTCCTTCTCCATTAAAACTTCCTTATTACTCAGTTACTAATGAGCAGCCTATTAGAACATGGTTTCAACAACAAATGCCAGAATCACTCTTAGGAAAGGAATTATTTTTATTTAAGAAAATACCTCTATAAGCTGTTTGGCAGTGAGAGATAAAACTCTGAAAGCATGGATTTAAAGAGACAGCAAGAGACAAAACCATACTTGCTTATCAGACTCTACCTCTTTTTAGAAAACTTTAGTGCCCACTCCCCCAAATTTTGGGAATATATTCCTCCCACGTCTTCCAGTGTGCCCTATGTTAACCTTATTGTAGCATTTATGGATTGCATTTAATGTCTAGTTGACTTGTGTGCAAACACACTTCCCACTGTGAGTAAGAGAAGGACTCTTTGAGAGCAGGTACTGTACAATGTTTGCTACTGTTCCTGCAGTGTCTGGCACATAGTCAGTGCCTAGAAGATGCTCCATGAATGAATGGGTGAATGAATGAATGAATGAATGATAAAAGAACCCTACTAGTAGGAGAATCAAGGGTTTTATGATTATAACTACTAGAATAATAGAGGCTCTATAATTTTTGATAACAATACGTTAACTTGAAAACATTAATAAAGATTGAAAAAGAAACATATATTTAGATAGTTCATGTGTCAGAAGAATGCCATATTACCAACCCCAAGCCATGTCCAAAGGAGAGTTAACATCCTCAGTTGAAATAAATAGGTCATGAAGATGAATTAACTTTGAAACACTGTAGTTGTTAGTGATTGGAATGGGACTGTCTATAAAATTGTACCTGGGGCAATAGAATGCCAAAGATGCCACTAAGTTGGCCTTTAGGTAGCAGAGGGATAATCAGATGTAGACTGCATTCTGAACTTTAAGTGACACTGGAGATCCACAGAGACCAGTGACAGTCAGGCAGAAAGTCAAAAGTATCGAGATAAATATTCCCTTATCTCTTTAAGATTTTCATCAAAGCAACCAGAGTCCCAGTCCTGGTAGATAAATGTGATAATTATTTTTGATTGTCTGTAAATAATAAAAGCAGTCAATGTTAAGTACTTTTTTATTTTAGTCTAAGACTCTGTTAACCCTTAGTGGACTTTGGATTTTCATGCCTTAATAAATAAAATTATTCATTATTCACTTATCCCATGTATATTGAGGAGCTGCTGTGGACCAAGCACTGTGTCAGTGCTGAGAATATTATGGGAAACACCCACCTGGTCTCTGCCCTCACTGGTCTTACAATCTCACGGGAAAGAGAGACACTGAACCAGTAACTGAAAATGTGCTGAGTAATTCTGAAGTACATGGGGCTTAAGAAGCTTAAAGTAGGGTGATCTAACCTAAAACTTATTTCAATTTCAGAGGAAGAATATAGGATGTAATACCAATGGGAAACTCAGTTGACTCATCCAAGATAAACTGAGGGGAAGCAATGTTAAATACATGTAGCTTTCCTGTCCTAGAGTTTAAAGGGTAAAAGTTCTCATCCTCATATGTACAACTTATTACCGGGGTGTTTAGGAGGAAAAAAAGACAGCCAGGTCAACTACGAAAACTCCAAACTCTTATTTAATAGCTGGGGCAGGGAGGGGCAGGGAAAGTAAGACCAATGTGGTCACATGATGGACTCAAGGATTACACAGCTCATAAATAGCAGAGCTAGGACTCAAACCCAGGTGTCATGCCTCCCAAAAGAGGGCTGTTGTGTATGACCTGAGAAATGAAAACAGTTTGGATGTTCAATGCAATTTATTTGCTCTCTTAATGGCAAGCTGCCAACACAACCAATATGGCAATAACCAGATCAAAGTCACGCAACACATCTAAAGGTGGAAGATGCCAGAGCCTCTAAAATCCATCCACCTAGAGCCTACACAAGGAGGGCTAACAACTTTTAAGCAGAGGTCTTGGGAATCGGTCCTACGCAGCGTCAGCGAGGGGTCCAAAGCCTCAGCGGGGGCGTAGGTCAACGAGCAGAGGCAAGGGCAGCGGCTCGCCTCCCAGCGCAATACCAGCGCTGGAGCCGGGGGTCCTAGAGTCTGGGTATCAGTCTGTCTCCACCTGACACTCACCCAAGTGACGTCTACACCAGACTTTTATGCCCAGAGTTGGTGAAGTCAGTGCCCTTACCGAGAGAGTGTCCCTCTGGCAAGCATTTATCCAGCCCATAGCATATCCTTGCGTGACTGTCTGGTTAGCACTTGTTACATAAATATGGTTTTCTCAACCTGTTTACATTTTAATTGTGATCAACATGTTTACAATATTTGGGGGATTCAAGATCATTAATATCATTCCAGGGCTCCGTCTATGCCCGCCCCCCCCCCCCGAGTATTACAGCACTCAAGGCAAAGGGAAGTGAGCCCCAATACCGCCTCCGTTTATATCGTGCTATAATTTGTTTTTAGATTGTTTTGGTGGAGGAGTGGTCATGGTTATAGGTTTTCAGAATTTTGTGAACAGAGATGAGGATATAAAAGTTCCAAGACAAGAGACTCATAAAAGAAGGAAAGAAGCTCAATATGTGAAAATAGACTGGTAGAGAGACTGTCACTACTTTACTCAGGAACAGAGAAAGGCAGCCTTCACTCCTCCTCCAGCTTCTTGGCGCAGTAGTGATGCAGAGGGAGGATCAGGGAGTGGGAGTGGAAGACCTTAAGCTCCCACATAATTTCTACCAGCCCCTTCAGTGTCCTAATGGACAATTGAGTTTCTCTGTCTTATGTAAAGTGTGAGTAAAAGTTTTTTAGAATGCTTTACTGCTTTGTTTTGTTTGGGCTGCTACATAAAATCCAAACTGAACTGTAGTCTCTGCTACTCAAAAACATTTTCTTCTTTTAAAAAAAATATTTTTTGACATTGTCTTTTTTTTTTATTATTTATTTCTCCCCACCCCCTTGTTGTTTTTCACTTGCTGCGTCTGATCGTCTTCCTTGTTTCTTTAGGAGGCACCGGGAGCTGAACCTGGGACCGCTGATGTGGGAGGGCAGTGCCTAATCTCTTGAGCCACCTCCGCTCCTGGCTCTGTTGTGTCTCTCATTATGTTTTTTCTTCTTGTGTCTCGTGTTGTTTCAGCTTGTCTTGCCTGCCTGTCACGCCAGCTCGCTGTCTTCTTTAGGAGGCACCAGGATCTGAACCAGCAACCTCCTGTGTGGTAGGCGGGAGCCCAGCCGTCTGAGCCACATCCGCTTCCTTCAAAAACATTTTCAAGACAAGTTCTCTGGCACTACTCACTTCCCATACCACATACTTCAATTTGATTACTTCCTAAGGACACTCTTACATGGCGATTCTGGAGCATTCTAACCTGTACCAAGAGTGACAATGAGGTTCCCGAACAACCTATGCCATCTTTTCCCTTGTGTTTTGCACCTTCCTTTGACTGATGCTTTCAGTCACTGGCTGCTTAATTCTTCACACTGGATGACCCCCATTTGTGACCCAGACTCGGCTTCTCAGCAACAAAAGGAAGGGCTGCTAGTTTAAAGAAGAGGTTTCTTGTGAGTAGGTGTTCAGTCAGTCCATGTGCAGTGGGAAAAGCTAGGGGTCTTTTATTCCTTGGTTCAATGTTCAACCTTTCATTAATATTTCTTTCTTTCGTAGGCTGTAACATTTTCCCTTTGTTCTATTTGCTGCCTTTTTAGAAGAGGAGCCAGCTTCTGCCCAGCCAATTCACAATCCCTTTTCTTTGGCTTTCCACAGGAGCTCCTGAGGCACTTCTTCAGCAATGTCCCTTCTGAGACCATCACCATTATGCGGTCACCTTTCTGATTAACACCTCCAGCATTCATCCCCATTCTTAAGTCCTATCGAGAACTGTGTTCCAAAGAGAGTGTTATGCTTTTGTGAAATTTCTCCCTAAAGCATACTTTACTGGCCATCTTTCACCACGTTCCCTTTAACAACAAGCACTATTCACCCAGTAGAAATTCAGACCAGAAAATCATATGAAACCTCCACTTTAGGTACTTTGAGTAACTATTATTTCAGATCATAAAGATTACTTGGTACACTGAAGCAGTACTGTACCTTCGTTGATTACTCCGGTTTTTCACAAAGCTTTTCATGGACATTATCTCATAACCTTGTGGGGTCAGCAGGTCAGAAAAAGAGGAGAAAACTAATCTTCAGAACAGTTGAGTGACCTACCAAGGCTAGGGCTGATATCCCTGTGCCTGTTATAAAAAACTGAAGTACTATAGTACCAATTGGTGACAGCTGCTTCCTTGAGGTCCTTGAGTGGTGCCACCACTACTGTCCTGGTCCCTCCTCTGGGCCCCTCCAATTGTCACTCCCTACAATGACCATCACTATGGGGTGAGTGTCCAGTTTTATGACCAACCGTTCTGATTGTCAGTACCTTGGATGCACTTGCTGTTAAATGACCTGTGTCAATCCAGGATCACTTCCAACTAAATTTTTAACTTTTGGGGGGATGAGGGGGGTGAGGGGTAGGGTGTATGTCACATTAGTGGTGTGAATTCTAGCCACAAATCTGTGTGAATGCAAACTTGTGATTAGGAATGCTCAAAGGAGATTTTTCTCCCTCCTGGTCCCACCCATACTTTCTAAGATAGAAAAGTATGCACCTGCCTTCTCTGTATTGTGAGGTTTTTTTTCTTCCCTAATAATATGTCACTTTGGTGTCCAAATTTTATGCAAGATTTGCCTCCCTAAATCTTGGTCCCTTAGCTTTGTCACAGGTCTTTTGCTAAGAAGTGTCTATAAAGACAATGGTCACCAGAGGTTCTAGGAGAGGGAGAGGGAAGAACAGGTGTAATATGGGGCATTTTGGGGGCATTGGAATTGTTCTGCATGACATTGCAATGATGGATACAGGTCATTATATATTTTGTCAAAACCTATAAAATTATGCAGTGCAAAGTGTAAACCATAATGTAAACTATAGACCATGGTTATTGATATACTTCCATATGTGTTCATAAATTTTGACAAATGTACCATACTAATGAAAGATGTTGTTAATGGGGAAAAGTGGGGGGGGTATATGAGAATATTCTATATTTTTTGAGGTAACATTTTTGTAATCTAAAGCTTCTTTAAATTAAAAAAAAAAAAAAAAAGCTTTTTTTTTAAAGTTAAAAAAAAAACAAAACTAAAAAACTCAAGTCCTGAACTGTCAGAGACTGGAAGTAGCCACAGGCAAATGCCAGATCTAGACTTGCTTACACATCTGGATTTCAACATTTCTGGCCACTAATTATTTCCTTACCTTTACTGCTAGTTCAGACAATGCTTTTAATATGATTTAATATTTAATCTAACATTTTTAGGTGTTCAATACAGAGAGGGATTTCTCTGACTCTCTGGCCCTCCATAATGCCAGAAACAGAAGTCTGACCCATAATTTGTTATTTTGTCCTTTATTGGCTGTCAGACATGCCATATACAAACATCAAGGAAAAATGATCTAGTAAAATTGGCATGGAAAAGTGGAATTATATTTCGTGATAGTATATGGAAATGGATCCTCAGGGTGCATGGATGCATGGAAGGCAGTGAAGTCACTGAAATTGCTATCATCTGGAAAAGATGATGTGACCATAAGCCAGACACATGGGTTTAAGCAAAGGAAAGTTTACACATTTATTAACTAAGGTTTTCTCTAGGAGAGAGAAATTTTTTTTTAAGTTAGAGCAGCAGCTGCCATGGGAATTCTAGTAAAAGTACATTGCAGGAAGGGGGACAGTGGTGGGCCTCAAGCCAAAACAGATTGGGAACGACTAGTATAGAGGAAAAATGTACTCATCTCATTTAGGAGAATGAGACAGTTTGATTTTCCCCTTTGTGTCAGGGAATACATGTTCTCCTCAGGGGCCTAAGGAGAGAAGCTCCCTCCAGCTCCCTCCACAGTCACCTTTTCAGGCAGATTTATTCTCAGCAAAACGGAAAAGATCCAGCTCCAGCTGCAAGGTATACTAATTGCCTGCCTGCTAAGAGATTTGTTTAAGGCAGAATTTGATGTTATATAAGAGTGGGAAAAACCTCCTTTCAACTGAGGTTAAACAACGTTTTATGGAAACCACCTCAATCAATAGGTAGATATGGAATATATTTTAAAAAGACAAACACTAAGCAATAGGAAGAAAATAATTACTCCAAAAAATCTGGTCTAATGCAAATTCTGTATCTGAAAACAATGGCATCCTAAGATGTTTCAAAAGGAAAACAAAACAAAAAAAAAAACTAAAAGGTTACATAGTGTCTATTAGAGGAAAAATTCTAGTGCATCAGGAGAGATATATTCATAGCAATTTATTCATCCAACAAATAGCTATTGTACTTTTACTGTGTACCAGGCTCTGTTCTAAATCCTTATGAACTCATCAGTGAGCAAAACACAAATTACTATGACTGGTAAGTGACGACTTTTTAAATACAGGTCTTTGTGTATTTCTAATCATTTTTCCCCTATTACTTACCACTTCCCTTCTTGGATTTCCTAAGGATTCTCCCTTCCCTGTCCTGGAATATATGTCCTTGTGGATTTCTGTGGCCAAGGATCGTTTCAGCAAGGTCCCTCATCCTACACATAATGTATGGAGAAGGAAGACCTCTGTCTCCCTTGCATGGATTGGCCTTTGTGCCTGTGAGCTTACACGCTCCCAAAAAGATGATTCAAGATAACGATTCTGGCACATTATCTCATTAGGCCTCCTGATAACAAAGGAAGAAGGCAGTTGAAAAATAGCACTCCATTTCACAAGAGAAAAATCTGGGGCATGGAGAGGTTAAATAACTTCTCTAAATCAAGCAGTCAGCAATTGGGCCTGGGACAAGGACAGAGATCTTTAAAATTCACGTCACATTCCCCATCCCTTACATTTCGCTGACTTTAAGTTTAAAGAATTCTGGCAAAAATCAAGGATATCCAAAAAGGAAAATTTAAATATTAAATTGTGTTGCTAATTTCAGAATATTGCTAAAATTTGGATATTGCCAACACTAACCCAATATCACACAAAAGATTACTCACTCTACCTAGAAATGTATTTTACAAAAATTAAACATTGTAGTCCTTGACTAGACAAAACTGTAAGATTATATTTTAAAATGTTTACATTCCAGATGCCTCTTTTTCTCCTAATACTAATAATACGACAGCACATAAAACTTCCAGAAAGTATTTCACAATATTATGTTGCTATCTGAGGTTTTAAAATCCAAACTTGGAAAATAAAATGCATAAAGGAAAAAGCAGAGGGAAACACATTTGTAAATAACCTGGAAACATGAAGAAAAGAGATCAAGCTGAAACTGAATATCCAGCTGTGTAAACACATTTAGATACTTTTTAAAAATCTCAAATTGATGGTATTCATAGGGCCTTCTCAGTGCCAAAATTATATACTTCACATTACTTCTTCTGTAATTCCACATCCTTTCCACACTGCATCAGTCTAAACTGTCTAGTTCAGATGGAACCACTCAAATTCCATGAATGTTTTTATTTAATCAAGTGAACACTGTAAACTGTTGTTCTTGGTCAGACACTATACTCTTAAATAAAAATAAGATTTTTGAAGATGAAAGCTTGAGGTGCAGGTGCTAAATATTTGCAAATATTCACGTTACTTCCAGGGATCTGAATTACAAGTGGGAAAGTGGGGTCTTCATTAAATCCAGTTCAGAAATGAGTGCTAAATTCCACTATTTGAAGCAGCAATGATTTTCTTTCTTTTTATTTTTATTTTTTAAAGATTATTTATTTATTTATTTATTTATCCCCCCCCTTGCTGTTTGTGCTTGCTGTGTCCATTTGCTGTGTGTCTTCTCCGTGTCTGCTTATCTTCCCCTTGCTGTGAGGTCTTGCTGCATCAGCCCACTAGGCTGCGCGGGCCGGCCTGCCCTCACAAGGAGGCCCCGGGAAGCGAACCCAGGGCCTCCCATATGGTAAACAGGGGCTCTATCGACTGAGCCACTCCCGCTTCCCAGCAATGATTTTCTAACAAAAACTAGAAATGACTAGAATAGAGACATCCTAGAAAAGTTCTTTCTTTAGTCCACTGGAATTCAGTACTAGATCTAGCACACACTGAAATTTCTCTTCCAATTAAATGAAAGCACAGTAAGGAGAACCCACATAGTGCCTGGCCTTGCAATAAGGGTGAACTTAAACCTTCATTTGTGACCTTCATGATGCTATTGGAAACACCGTGATTAAATTGATTATAAGGCAAGATCACATTGGAGTTCTAACAAATGTAACTACCTTAGTGAATCCACCACCTCTCTCACCCCTACACACCACTTTATTCAATAGTGAAGTGTCCAATGGATGCAAACCCATCAAAGCTAAATATAGTTGAAATCACAATATTTAGTTACCGCAAATGCTATGACTATAGAGTCTTTATCTATTTAGGACAGAAGACTTCCCACATCATGATCCATTACGTATATGCTGGCATATTAAATACATGTACTCAATAAAATATTTATTTCCTCAGTCACACAAAAGTAGTACTACCAGATTTAGCAAATGAAAATATGATGCCTAGTTAAATTTAAATTTCAGGTAGAAAAAGTTTCTTGCTACTGTGGGCCACTGGTTCTAAGCCCCATGGAACCCTCACTGGAGCCTTATGAAATGGATCATAGAATTGTCCTTCTGGGGAATGAGAGGGAGGAGCATTCACTCAGCAATCCTCATCTCTCATTGGTCAATTGTGACCATACAGACATTAACGTCCTGCCCATCGGGGTGCCAATTCTGAGTAGTAGTGAATTCCTGTGGGGTTCACCAGTGTTAGAGTCCCAGAAGTAAGAAATAAGAAGCCTGAAGGATAATGGTGTGAGACTGCACCTGTGTGAAGGTGGTCAAGACCTTCCTGGAACCAGTTCCTGTAGGAGTGGATGGAATAAGAGGTGGGCTAGAGAGGTTTTAGTATTCTCCAAAAGAGTGTCTGATATATCTCTGAATCTCAGTGTCCTTCTTTTATGGAAAACAGACACAACCCTTCTCTACTGCATTGCTGTGCAGAGTAACTGAGATAAAGTAGAGTGTTTGGCACATAGTAAGCACTCAGTATAGTTAGCTAGTGTTTTTATTGTTATTATGATATTATTAAAGAAGTTAGTGATAATAATAATTATTATTAGGAAAAGACATCACCAGGCTTTGGCCCAAATAGCCCAAATATTGCATGAGACATACTTATACTAAAAGACATAAGTGTTTTTCTGAGATTCAAATGGAACTAGTCATCCTGTTATCTGGCCACCTTTCTCAAAGACATCACAATTACCGACACTGATAACTAGAGAGGATATGAGTTATTGGGCTGAATCTATTCATCCCAGAATTGTACTTTTTAAATTGATCAAAACTCAACCTTCTTCCTTGATAATTTCTGGTTGTGATCAAAGTGGAAGGTAGGATGATTAAGTAAATGATTCGAACTTTTGGTCAGAGGTCATGTCACCTTTTTAAAACCATTTTAAAATTAAAGATGTATACAGAAATCTTCTAATCTAAGTCTTTAAAAAGGATGCAATAAGTTTAAGTTTAAGAATATTATTTACAAAAAGGATAGTGTTGATTAAATCTTTTCAACTTTTGAAAAGCATAGAAACTTTGTTTTTTAATTTTAAAGAAAATTAAGGAAAAGAGAACAAGAATCTTTGTAATGTGGTAGTATCAAGTAAACAAAACTAGAAGTTTGGGCCAGATCAGAGAGGCAGATACTTATTTTTTACCTACATTTAAGACTGTTGCATGTAATATGTATTTACACATACAAATTCCAAGTTTCATCTTATATACTAGAATTTGGAATAATGATTATTAAAAAATATATATAACTCATGTTGAGATACTCGGATCCATATTGTTTAAACATCTTTACTTAAGAAATGGCATTATAAATTAGGAAAACAAAAGACTTCTCCTTAAACATCAATCAAGAATACCTATCTAAATAACTAAATTTAATAAGAAAAGAATGTCAAGAAATACAAAGTTTATCAAACATACAATCTAAAAAAAATAAAATAAAAGCATGCTATCTATACTACCAATTCAAGTATATGTTATCTGGTGGCCACTGGAGCTCAATCCCAGGGAACCCTCTTGTAGCCTTATGGAATGTATCTCAGAACTACTCTTGGGAGAACTGAAAAGGGAAAGCATTCACCCAGGACTCTTATTCCTCAATAGTCAAAGGTGACCACAGGGCATTAACACCATCATACATCTGGGTTGCCGAAGTGTATTTGTGAGTTGGTTTTAAAATTGTCACATTCTAGACACATGGGTACATATTTTTTCAAATTGACATGATTTTTGCCCAGTAATATGAGCTAGAGTAAGCAGATAATTGTCTTGGTTTCCTAGGGCTGCTATAACAAAGTACCACAAACTAGGTGGCTAAGAACAACAGAAACTTACTGAGTCAAAGTTCTGGACACCAGAAGCCAGAATTCATGGTGTCAGCAGGACTACACTCCTGCTGGCATCTCTAGGGAAGAATCCGTGCCATGCCTCTCTCCTGACTTCTAGAACGGCTTGCTGGCAATTCATGGCATTCTCTGCCTCAGTTACTATGGGCTTCCTTCCCTCTGTCTGTGTTCAAATATCCACTTCTTATAAGGACACCATTCATATTGGATTAAGGGCCTACTCTACTCCTGTATGACCCCATCTTAACTTCCCTAATTCCATCTGTAATGATCTTATTCCAAATAAGGCCACATTCTGAAGTCCTGGAGAGTAGGATTTCAACATATTTTGGGGGTTGGGGGGGACAAAATTCAATCCATAACAATGATTATTTAAAATAATTTTTAATCATAATTCTATAACAAATATATAAATAGTGGTCTTAGCAGAATAAAGAACATTTTAATTGGGTGCATATCTTATTTATAAACAGCGAGCATATTGATTTAACAAACATGAATTCTTTACTCTAAAATGGTTAAAATAAAAATGTGTTTTAAAATCCACAGAAATTGCAATTACAGTACTTAATAATTGTTCTCAAACTCTCCAATTTTCTTATAAATCAGAAGTCATGTTAGGAGGTAAAATAAAATCTTGTGCCTTAAAAAGTTTAAATTTCAACTCTGTATAGTATAATGATTAACTGATGAGTATACTCATTTAGAGGGAAGTCCATATTCTGCAGTAAGGTAAGGGAAAATATAGTCATGGATAGATAATGACTTTCTCCAGTAAAAATAATGACACTTATCATTAACTACTTTAATAACATCATCATAACAATAAAAACAGTCATCAACAATATGAGTGCTTCCTATATGCCAAGCATTATGTATTATCCCAGTTACTCAGCATATCAATGTAAGGTAGTGTAATGTTGTGCCCATTTTCCATATTAAGATACCAAGATTCAGAGATGTGTCAGGCATTCTTTTAGAGAATCCCAAATCCCTACCACCCTGCCTCTTACTCCAACCACTCCTACAGTGACCAGCTCCAGGAAGGCTTTGACCTGCTTCACACAGGCACAACCTGACAGCACCTCTCTTAAGGCTTCTTATTTCTGAGTTTCTCTAACCCCGCAGGAATCCACTGCTACTCAAGCTTGGGGAGTTAAAGTCCATATGGTCTCCCATGATCAGAAGGAAGGAAAGCTGCTGGGTGAATGCTTCTCCTTCTCACTCCCTGGAGAGACAGGTCTGACATGTATTTCCTAAGGCTCCAGTGAGGGTCCCATGTGACTTTGCATTAGCCAGTGGGTCACTGGGTAACACACACTTGAATTGACTTTCATTCCTTTCACGTTTTGCCTCTGCTCATCCCTTACTTCACTTGCTGAGCTCATATTCCCAAATAAACCACCTACACACAAGCCTTTGCTTCAGGTTTGCTTTTGGGGAAACCAAGGCTATGACAAGAGGTTAAGTGACTTTCTCAAGGTTACTGAACTGGTAAGCAGCAGAACCTGTACTGCAACTGCCTGACTCCTTTAAAAGCCTGAGTGAGTAAACTTGGTTGAAAAAAAAAAACAAAAAAACGCCAAGCTGTTCTTCCTTGACAAAAGCATCTTGACTTCTACCATCTGTATTTATTCTCAGGGACTTTGTGAATTGTCATAAAGAATCGATCTTTTCTTTTCTCTTATTAGTACAAAATTTAAAAGCAGCTATACAACCCTCTTCCCCCCCAGAAAACATCCCCTCATCTAGAACCTGGGGATAGAACACATAACCTCGCATCTCTTGGGTAAGACAGCATAACCTCTCCAACTGACTCATCTCTATCACTCTACCTCTGGCACCAAGTTATCTTTTGAATATTAATGTCAGAGAGCAACTTATGAATTTTTCATTTTAACACTGCAGAATGTAGCTCAAGCATATGCATAATTTGCCTCCTCCCATATCCTTCTCCCCTTCCCCCAATGATTTCCTTCCTAATGAGTTGTTTCACATAACAGTATGCTCAATTCCCAGGGAAGAAATAACCCTAACATCTCCTAACACTTCAGGAAACAGGCTAGGATAGAGAGCAAAACAATTAACCAGGAGTTTAGACAGCTGAGTTGTAGTCGTGTTTCTGCCTCTTACTACATATTTGACTTTGGATAGGTCAACTAAACTCTCTAATTTGCCAGGACTTGTTCAAGCTTGATATAGCTTCTCTTCCAGAAACGATAGAATTCTTATATATTAAAAGTGACAAGAAAATTGGTGGATCCAATACAGTTATAATTAAGCTGTATTATTTATAATTCCCCTATATTCATATAAGAAAAATTGAATATATTTAGTGTAGTTTGTATTTCTGTAAAGCTATTTAAATATAATAATATAAGTATGAGAAAAATAATTATAAACTGCAAATTTTCTCTGAGTTGAAAGAGTTTATCACATAACTCACTTTTCTATTCAGTTCTAGTTTGCTCATTTACAAAAGCAGTTTCATTTGCAAACTGGTAGATATAACCAGCTCAAATGAAGAAAAAAATCTCAAAGGCTATTAAAAAATTATGAGATTTAATTTTTAAGTCTAAGGAGCTATTGAGTTCAAATGCAATTGGTTTTAAAGCTATATAATAAATTGGTCTTTCTGCCTTTAAATTCAAATTTTGTACTACTGCATTGTTTTTAAGTAACATTTGCTAATTTCTCAAGATCACTGACATGTGAAGTATTTTTAAATCCATAATTTTTTAAACTCAGATTTAACTTCTTAACATATTCTCTGAGGTATAAACTCCCAGAATAATTCAGATCACTTTTTCCAGTTTAGCAAATGAACCTCCTGTTCCATAAGATGAATATGATACAGTGCCTGACTTCAAGGATATTACAGAAAATGGAGAAAATAGTAAAATAAAAAAAACAAAACAAAAGCAAAAACCAGAAGATTACAATATTAATTCACTTAATAAGTATCTATTGAATACTCACTACTTGCCAGCACTGTCCTAAGTGATAGGGATACAACAGTGAACAGCAAAAGTCCCTGCCGTCACAAAGTTTACATTATAATGGAGGAGGGAAAACAATAACAACAACAACAACAAAGTAAAATACACAGCATGTCAAATATTGGTAAATGATATATAGAAAAATAAAACAAAAAATGGAGGAAGGAGTTATCCTTGAGGTGGTCAAGGAGAGCACTGAGAGATCCTATTTGAAGAAAGACCTGTGGGCAGGGAGCTAGGAAGGGCAAAGACCCGGAGGTAAAAGTATTCCTTTCTTTGAAGAGAAGCAAGGAGGCCAATGTGACTGGAGTAGATTGAACAAAGGGAGAGATTAATAAGAACTGAAGCCAGGGAAACAATGGGGGTCACATCAAAGATGCATTTTCATATGCACTTACATATTGCTATATAACAATTGCAGCTTAAAAAATAAACATTTATTATCTCTCATGGATTCTGTGGGTCAAAAATCCATGGATAGTTTAGCTGGGTGTCCTGGCTCTGGGTTTCTCAGGAGTTTGCAGGCAGATGTCGGCTGGGGCTGCGACCATTGGAAGACTTGACCAAGACTGGAAGATTCACTTCCAGGTAGACTTACACTCATGGCAACTTGTTGCTGACTCTTATCAGGAGGCCTCAGTTCCTCACCACATGGATCTCTCCAGATGGATGGTTGAGGATCCTCACAAAATGGCAGCTAGCTTCCCAGAGAGAAGAATCCAAGAGAGTGCAAGGTGGAAGTCACAATGTCTTTTATGACCTGGTCTTAAAAGTCACACTCCATCATTTCTGCATTGTCCTATTGATTACCTAGACCAGCCTACTCAATGTGGGAGGAAATTACACAAGGGCATGGATGCCAGTGGACAAGAATCACTGGGGACCATCTTGTAGGCTGCTATACCAATAAGGAATTTGGATTTATTTGAATGAGAAAAGAAGGAATTTCTATTTGGTGGGAAGAAATTTTGATATAAAGTATACCATTCCCATTTGTTCAATTGAGATATATTTGATTTATTACACACCTACTTTGTGCCAGGCACTCTGCTACCTGTAGAGGATGAAATGATAAACAAAAACATTTTTTGGCCTTCTGGAGATTGCAGCCAAATGGCAGAGACAAACAATTTAGAAATAAACATAAAATTACAAATGTGACCACTGCTTCAAAGGCTAGGAGCATGGTGCCACTAAAGTAAATAACAGGATGAACGGGGCATCATACAGACATTAAGGAGCTTTTGTTCCAAATGATGCCTGGGTAGAGATTTGAAGAGAGACTAGGAGATATTTGAGTGAAAATTGTGTGGGGTATAAGAAGAGCATTTGAGGAGGAAAGAATGACGTGCAAAATCCTGTAATAGAGGAGAGTATAGAATGTTTATGGAAGAAAGAAGATCAGAAGTGCCAAAGGAAGGCAAGGAACACAAGAGGGATGGAGCAAGATGAGTCTGAGGAGGAAGAGAAGAGCCAGACACTCCCAGGCATTGGAGACCATGCTAAGGATTTAGTCTCTATTCTAAGAACCATGGGAAGACAAGGGAGGCTTTTTGATAAAGTGGAGTAGTAATAGGAGTTGGGGGATAACATGAAGAGATTCACTTTGTAAAGAAACCAGCTGTCTATGGAAAATTACTAGAAAGGGGTTAGAGAAGACAAAAAAAACTAGTTGTAGGCCTGGTGAAGCTGAAGTTATTTCAGACTAAGTAGCTGTTAGTAGAGATGAGGTACAGATACTGAAAATCTAATTCAAAGGTTTAAAAAAAAAAAAATAGAAAAAGAGATGTAGATGTTGGCAGTGGTGACTCCAGAATGTCTTTAAAAATTAAAAGGTTTAAGGGTAGAAATCTGGAAAGAAGGAACTTGTCTTGTAGACATTCTTACCTTTTCAGAACACCATTTTCACTTAGGTGGTGTGCTTAGTTGAGTGTGGTTTGGGAGAGGGATGATGGATGAACATTAGGACATTATTGGGGAGCTAATAACCCCAAGACTTTCTTGGAGTTACCATTGAATGGGTTCTGACTTGCACAATTGGGTGGATATTGATGCTATTTAGTGAGGCTAATACACTTTGGAAGAGGTCCAGTTTGGTTTGGCGGGAAACCATGAGTTAGATTTTGGCATAGAAGAAACCCTTTAATCTTTTGTAAATAGTTACTAGTTAAATAAAAAAGAACCTATAATGTTTTAGAGTCATAAAGTAAACATTCTCAATAGCTTGATGAAATAACACCACATGACACCATCATTCTGAAAAATATTCTTTTTCACTTTGGGAAAGAAACAAATTGATCTGTACTTTAAGAATGGGTTATGTATCCAAATCTAAATCTGATGCTACTAATCTACTTTCAGTAAGGCATATGTTCCTTATAGATCCAATAGTAGTTATCAATTTATAATAATTTGTCCACAATTTCCCCTAGACATGAGTGGAGTGGTTGGGAGAGGTAGTTATTGATATTCGAGAAAAAAATCTGGGCTATGATCAGAATATAGCTAGTTAAGCTGGGTGTCTTTTCTCTTATACTTGATACTATTGATCTATTTGCTTGAGGCCCTTCACATGAGTATTGCCATCTCTTTTAATAGGGAGGATAACAAAGCCACCTTATGAAAGCCAAAACTAGCATGGAGTTGAATAACCATATGTCTTAGTTTCCCAGCTGTGATCATAAATACCACAAAAATGGATTGGCTTAAACAGCAGTAATTTATTGACTAACAGTTTGGAGGCCAGAAGCCGAAAATCAAGGCATCAGTAAGGTGATGCTTATTCCCCCAATACTGTGGCATTCTGGGACTGGCTGCCAGCAACACTTGGGGTTCCTTGGTCATCCTATGATATAAAAATTCACATTGTGATGTCCTCTCCCTTCTCTTCCTGGTTCTGTTGACTTCCAGCTTCTTTCTGACACTTTCTCTATAACTTAATTTTATTCTGCTTATACAGGACTCCAGTAATCTTGATTAAAGCCCATGCTGATTCAGTTGGCCACACCTTAAATAAAAATGACATCTTCAGTAGATACTATTTACAATGATTCATAATCACAAGAATGAATTAAGATTAATAACATTTTTTTTTTCTGGGGTACATAACTCAATCTACCATACCATTTGACCCAGCAACTCTGCTTCTAGGCATATACCCCAAAGAATTGAAAACAAGAACTCAAACATATACTTGCACACCAATGTTCATAGGAGTATTATTTGCAATAGCCAAAAGGCAGGAACAACCCAAGTGTCTATCAACAGAAGAATGGATAAACAAAATATTGTATATATATATATATACACTGGAATAGTATTCAGCCCTACAAAGGAATGAAGTTCTGATACATGCTATGACATGGATGAACCTTGAAAACATTATGCTAAGTGAAATAAGCCAGGCATAAAAGGACAAATGTGTGATTTCACTTATATGAAATACCTAGAATAAGCAAATTCCTAGAGACAAAAAGTAGATTAAAGATTACTGGGGGGTGAGGGGTAATGGGGAGTTAATGCTTAATGGGTACAGAGTTTCTGTTTGAGGTGATCAAATGTTGGTGAATGGATGTTGGTGACAGCAGCACAACATTGTAAATGTAATTAATGCCACTGAGTTGCATATTTAAAAATGGTTAAAATGGCAAATTTTATGTTATATATATGTGTTACAACAATAAATATTTTTTAAAGAACTAGCATACAGTAATACAATTTTGGCAGGAAAAAAAAAAGTATTTGCAGCCAAAAGAATTTGTTGTATCTCCTTCTATCTGCTAATGACAGGACCTGCGGATTCTTTAATTTGCTGGTTATTTTCTGTATTAAATGATGGGCCTGAGGTTAGTGAAGCCTGTGAAATTAAATTATTCTGCAAAGGAAAAAAGAATGGATCAAAGAAGAGCCACAGATGTAGAGAAATTTCAGAGACAGTGGGTAGAGAAGAAGAGTGTCAGAAGGGGCCAAAACTGAGGCTTGGCTTTGGGAGAGAAACAGACATATCTGAAGGAGAATTTTGGAGTGAAATGTTGTGTGATAGGTGTTGTAAACCCTCCTCAGTCTTTTCTGCAAATTCTTCAGTAAAATATTGAACTCTAACTAGTGTCTTTTGTAATCAATTTTGTTTGAGAAACAAAGAGTTGAATACTGCTCCAAGCAAGTCCTGTACAAGGCAAGAATAGACCAGATCCTTCCTCTGGGGCCTGCCCACATCTCTTCATCTGCTGCAGAGAATCTAGAACCTTTACCTGTTACCAATCTCTCTGCTTAGAAATCAGATCCCCTTTACTGTGATAGATGGATTATAGGCCCAGACGTAGACGTTTTTGTGATCCTAAGCCACATTCCTGTGGACATGGACCCATTGTAAATCAGAACTCTTGAAGATGCTATTTTTAGTTAAAGACTGGCCCAACTGAATGAGGGTGCGTTTTAATCTATATCACTGGAGGCCTTATAAAGAGATGAAACTGGAAGCCAGAAGTTAGACAAGGCCATGCAGGAAGAAGCCAGAAGTTAGTGGAAACCGGAAGAGCTGAGAAAAATGAGGACATCTCCAAGTGACAGGAGGCAGATATACAAGCCAAGAACCCCAAGGATTGCCAGCTGCTCACACCTGGCAGGATGCCACAGATTCTGGAAGAAAGCAAGCTTTACCAATATCGTGATTTTGGATTTCTTCTAGCTTCAAAACCATAGGCCAATAAATGTTTGTTTTTATATGCCAACCCATTGTGTGGCATTTGTCATAGCAGTATGGCAAACTAAGACATTTATCCTATTTCTTTTTCTGAATTTTTGGTTCCTGGTACCCATCACTGTTCCTTTGGTATCACTCTTCTCTGCTCCTAAAATATCAATTTAGCTCTTCTCCTAAAATATTTACTTAGCTTTCATCAACACTTTGTCTTTATGAGACTGCTTACAATTCAGTATGGCTTCCTGGTTCTCTGTGAACAGCAAGCCTCTTCCTGTTTATATCCTAGAGACAGATCTATCTAAAAGAACTAAGGAGATATATGCCACTGAGTATAATATTGATATAGTAGGGTAACTATAATTGTAATTATATTACATTATATATATCATCATATTACATTATTATCTATCATAAATACGATAGATAACATTTGTTGAGTTCTTATGTCGTGTACTGTGCTAAATACTTTGCAAGCATTATGTCACTTAATTTTTAAAATACCTCTAGGAGATTAGTATTATTAGCACTATTTATGTATAAATAAATCAAACCCCAGAGTTTGAAGTAATTTGTTCAACATTACTTAGCAGATGAAGTATTTAAACCCTGGCATGCAGACTCCAGACTTACTCTTAACAATTACCATATACTAATCCATATTTAATCACCTCTAAAATTCAAAAATTTTATACATAGTGATATTCTCATTCAGAATACAGAATACCAAAAAAAAGTGCTTATGTTTCATTTTGCTTTAATAAGATACAAGAGAGGTTATACAAACTGACTTGGAGAGACCTGGGATATCATAAAAGAACTTCTCCATAAATTGAAAGAAAGCTTAGATATTGTTTTTGTGAGAATGTCCAAAAAGCTAAAACGTAACCACATAGGTAAAATGTAAAGATTTAAAAACAGACATTCATAATTCAAGTTGTCAGCTTTCAAAAATGTCATCTTAGGCTGGGTACTATTAACTAAACAGTGATTTTTGCAAGAGCATAAAAAAAAAGTTTTGATGGCCAGGGATAAAGTGGAGTAAATTTGAGTATAGTCAGCAGAATGAGGAAACCTAAGATCAGAAAAAAAAGAAGAGAAGGAGGAGCAGTTTTATCGAGAAGCTTTTAACTTCAGGAAAGCCTAGGGAAAGTATCTGTGGAAACATTATTAATAGTGACAAATTGACATCATTGATTATGAAATTAATGGAAGGAGGAAGAACCTGTCTCTGAGCTTTTATCCAAAGATTTCAAATGTTTTAAAAGAGTCCCACGGTCAATTCTTTCAAAAGAGACTGATAAATTGAACATAATAAAAGCACAGATCAAGACCCTGTCAGCCAACATTCTGGGATCATTATGTTCTCCCCAAAGGATGGCCTCTTCCCCATCACAGAGGCCTAAAGGCTGACAGCCACAAAATATTACGCAGCCTCTAATAATCCTGAGGATGATATGGCTCAGTTTCCAACCTACCTACCCAGCGATTTCCTGTGCAAAGGGAAAGTTAGCTTGGTAATAAATAATCTATTTGCCCATCATCAGGGAAGACTATTTGACAACTAGATGAATAGGGACTCTTTTCGAAATAGAGAAAAAATTACCCTTCACCGAGAAAATACTGATAAATGAGATGCTCACACTGGTCTCAGTTAACCATTTCAAAAGTAGGAACAGCATGGATAGATCAGTTGGTGGTTACACATAATTTCCAAACCATCTGTAGTGTCAGGCTCTGAAAAATCCATGAGACACAACAAAGCAAAAGGTAAAGAAGAATATGTATGGCACAACGTAGAAGCTCTTTGGGGTAAGTGCTCAGTTTTATACATTGGGATGATCTGATTTTTCTTGGTTTTTCCATTCAGCGTAAAATTGACCAAATAAATATAGTTCCAAAGAGCAATTTTTTTTTTTTTTTTTTAGCCAAAACTAATTTTCAATTACATGTGATAAAGGTAACAGTAGAGAACTTGAAATGCAGGTGAATCCACTGTAATTATTCCTTAGACTCAGTCTTAAGAAACAGTCCTCAGACCATCCAGGCAGGAGGAGCAAGGTGGTTTGGGAAACATTAATGATGGGAGATTCTTTAGGGAGAAAGAGACAACCTAGTTTAGAAACCTGGGTGTCTATGGCTAATAAGCTTGAATAATGTGTATTTTGCAATTAAAAGTCAGTTTAA
>JAQZBX010038748.1:0-23293 GCA_029593785.1 Cabassous unicinctus
AAAAAAAAAAAAAAGAAATAAACTAAGGAGAAAAGAGAAAAAAGGGGAGAGAAAAAAAACAACAACAATGAAAAATAAAGAAAACAGAAAAAAATAGGCTTCCCTCTTAGGCCACTAGCAGCCATCTCAGGCTGCCAGTGCTCACCAACTAATCACCTTGTAAGCCTGCCCTCCCCGGGTATGGTACCCAGGTGTACAGAAAAGAATAAAGAATTTTTTTAAAAAATTAAAAATAAAATAACTTAAGATAAAAGAATCTCAGTCTAAGTTCCTTGTCCCGAAGCTGCTTGTCCTTCAAGATTTACTCCCTGCAGCTCCTGGGGTGCTTTTCCCCACCCCCGTTATCACTCGGACCAGTTAGGTTATTTTTTTAGGAGGTACTGGGTACTGAGTCCTTGTATGTGTGAAGCAGGAGTTTAACCACTGAGCTCCACCTGCTCCACCAGTAAGGTTAGGCTTCTGAAGACTTCTGAAAGCTTATCCTCTGCCTCTGCCCACCCTCTTTAACATCAGACCAGTTAGGCTTCTAATGTTTGGCGTTTGTCTCGCCAGGCTTCCTACTCTCTGGGCTGCAGCTCCTCTGTGTCCCAAGGCAGGTGGGTGAGGCAGCCTGCTTCATCAGTTCCCCCCTCCACTCTCTCTAGAGCTACTTTAGCACCAGCTGGCATTTTTTTTTTTTCATGGTTGGACTGCCATATCTCCCCTCCCCCCTACTTCTCTCTCCCCCTCAGTTGGCTGGGTGCTGAACCCCCACACCTGATTGCCCTTCAGCTGCCCTACAGGATAGGTACTGGAATACTCCCTGGTCGCCCTAGAGGTAGAGGACTTAACTCATTCTAGGAGCCCGATGAACGCTGGCCTTCTAGCCAGGTCACTTCCCTGGCTTCCTTTTCCTGAGCTGGCTTAGTGCCCTATCTCCTATGGGTTCCCTTTCCCCCTGGCCAACTGGGTCCACCCTCCCTAGCTACCCTCTCCAATGGCCCCTGCAGTCCCGCAGCTTCCCTTCTGCCAGGTAAATTTGCTTACCTTCCTGCAGTTTCTGGAGAATTGCAGCCTGCCATTCCCTATTCCACCATCTTGGAGCTCAGTTTAGACTTTCCCTTTCAACCACTATCATACCCACAGAATAGCTCTGCTAGTTACAAATGCTGTGATGTGCTTTCACCATTTCTATTCATTTCCAAAGATTTACAACCAACCTTTTTACCAATTCTGCACAGATTAACCCTCAGCTTTCCATTCTCTACCCTCATTCTATCTTCTGGTGACCTATATTCTAATTATTAACTCCATGAATTTACACAATATATTTAATTCATAATAGTGCAGTCATACAGTATTTGTCCTTATTCTTGCTTCACTTAACTTAATGCCCTCCACATTCATCCATGTTGTCATATACTTCATGACTTCACTTCTTCTTACAGCTGCATCCATCGTGTGAATACACCACAGTTTGTTTATCCATTCATAGGCTGATGTACACCAAGATTGTTTACATCTTTTGGCAATTGTGAGTAACACCACTATGAACACTAGTGTGCAGATATCTGTTTGTGTCACTACTCTGAGTTCTTCTGGGTATATACCCAGTAGTGGTATTGCAGGGTCACATGGCAAGTCTATATTTAACTTCCTTAGAAACTGCCAAACAGTCCTCTACAGTGGCTGTACCATTCTATATTCCCACCAACAGTAAATAAGTGTTCCTATCTCTCCACATCCTTTCTAACACTTGTAGATTTCTGACTTTTTAATAGTGCCCGTTCTGATGGGTATGAAATGATATCTCGTTGTAGTTTGGATTTGCATTTCCCTAATCACTAGCTATATTGAACTCTTCTTCATGTGTGGGTTTTTTTGCTTTTATTTCTTCTTTAGACAAATGTCTATTCAAGTCTTTTGCCCAATTTTTAATTGGGTAGTTTGCCTTTTTTAATGTTGTGTTGTAGAATCTCTCTTTATATCATGGATATTAAACCCTTATCAGATATGTGATTTCAAAATATTTTCTCCCACTGAATCAGCTGCACTCTCACCCTTTTAACAAAGTCTTTTGGGGTGAAGTGTTTAATTTTTTTAAAGAGGTATTGGGGATTTAACCTGGGACATTGTACATGGAAAGCAGGCACTTAACCACTGAGCTAGACCCACTCTAAGCATGTTTAAATTTGAGGAGGGCCCATTTATCTATTTTTTCTTTTGTTGCTCATGCTTTGGGTGTAAGGTTTAAGAAACTACCACCTACCACAAGATACTGAAGATATTTTCTTACATTTTCTTCTAAGAGGTTTATGGTGTTTGCTTTTATATTTAGGTCCTTGATCCATTTTGAGTTAATTTTTATATAAGGCATGAGATAAGGTCTTCTTTCTTTCTTTTAGGAATGACTGTCCAGTTCTCACAGCACCATTTATTGAATAGACAGTTCTGGCCCAGCTGGGAGGTCTTGACAGCCTTGTCAAAAATCTCTGGACCATAGTTGTGAGGGTCAATTTCTGAGTTCTCAATTCAGTTCCATTGGTCAAACTGTCTGTCTTGATGCCACTGCCATGCTGTTTTTACCACTGTAGATAAGCAATTTGCTTTAAAGTCAAGAAGTGAGAGTCCTCCAACTTCGTTGTTCTTTTTAAAGGCATTTTTGGCGATTTGGGGCCCTTACCCTTCTAAATAATTTTGATAATCAGCTTATCCATTTCTTCAAAAAAAAAGGCTGTTGTGATTTTTATTGGGATTGCCTTGAATCTGTATATCAGCTCAAGTAGAATCGAAATCTTAGTAATATTTATTCTTCCAGGCCACAAACACCGAATGCCCTTCCATTTATTTAAATTTTCTTTGGTTTCTTTTAGGAATGTTTTGTGGTTTACTGAAAACAGGTCCTTTATGTCCTTCACTAAGTTTATTCCTAAATATTTGTTTTTTTAGTCTCTATAATAAATGGAATTTTTTCTTATTTCTTCCTCTGATTCCTTATCAGTAGTATATAGAAACGCTATTGATTTTTGAGTATTAATCTTGTATCCCACCACTTTGCTGAACTTGTTTATTAGTTCTAATAGCTTTGTTGTGGATTTTTCAGGATTTTCTAGATATAGAATCATATCATCAGCATATAGTGAAAGATGTACTTCTTCCTTTCTTGTTTGGGTGCCTTTTATTTCTTTATTTAGCCTAATTGCTCTAGCTACAAATTCTAGCACAATATTGTGAAACAGTGGTGACAGTGGGCATCCTTGCCTTGTTTCTGATCTCAGTGGGAAAGCTTTCAGTCTTTCACCATTGAGAACAATGCTAGCTGTAGGTTTTTCATATATGCACATTACATTATGGAGAAAGTTTCTTTCTATTCCTATCTTTTGGGGTGTTTTAATCATGAAAGGATGCTTGTATTTTGTCAAATGCCTTTTTTGTATCAGTCAAGAGGATCATGTGATTTTTCTTCTTCAGTTTATTAATGTGGTTTATTACACTAATTAATTTTCTTGTTTGAACCACCCTTGCATACCTAGGATTAAACTCATTTGATCCTGCTATGTAATTATTTTAACGTGCTTTTGGATTCAGTTTGCAAGTATTTTGTTGAGGATTTTTGCACCTATATTCATTAGAGATATTGGTCTGTAATATTCTTTTTTCATAGTATCTTTATCTGGTTTTGGTATTAAGGTGATGTTTGCTTAATAGAATGAGTTTGGTAGTGTTCTTTCCTGTTCAAATTTTTGGAAGAGCTGGAGCAAGATTGGTGTTAGATTGTCTTTGAATGATTGGTAAAGTTCACCTGTGAAGCCATCTTGCCCAGGGCTTTCCATCTTTGGGAGGTTTTTGATGACTGTTCCAATTTTTTAACTTGTAATTGGTTTGTTGAGATTGTCTATTTCTTCTGGGGTCAGTGTAAGTTGTTCACGTGTTTCTAGGAATTTGTCCATCTTGCCTACATTGTCTAGTTTTTTGGCATAAGTTGTCATACTATCCTCTTATATTCTCTTATTTTTGTGGAGTCAGTGGTAATGTCCCCCCTCTCATTTCAGATTTTATTTATTTGCAATTTCTTTCTTTTTTCTTTGTCAGTCTAGCTAAGGGTTTGTCAATTTTGTTGACTTTTTCAAAGAACCATCTTTTGGTTTTGTTGATTCCCTCTGTTGTTTCTTTTTGTTCTCAATTTCATTTATTTCTATTCCAATCCTTACTATTTCTTTCCTTTGGCTTGGTTTGAGATTAGTTTGCTGCTTTGTTGTGTGGTTTTTTTTTCCTAGTTCCTCCAGGTGTGAACTGGAGTTAGATCTTCAATTTTAGCTCTTTTTCTTTTCTTTTTTAGAGATTTATTATTTACTTTATTTTTTCTTTATTCATTACCCCCCTCCTCAGATGGTTTTCTCATCTGTCTGCTCATTGTTTGCTCACCTTCCCCAGGAGGCACCGGAAACTGAACCTGGGACCTCCCACATGAGAGGCAAGTGCCCAATGACCTGAGCCACATCTGCTCCCCGCAGGCTGTGGTGTTTACTGGCTTGTGGCATCAGCAAGCTCATTGCAGCATGGGTGGCATCTAGCTCTTTGTGGCAAAGAGCATCTAGCTCATTTGCAATGGGGTAGCATCTAGCTCATTTGCAGTGGGGCAGCATCTAGCTCATTTGCAGCAGGGGTGGCATTTACTTGTCCTCTTTTAGGGGGCACCGGGACCTGAACCCAGGACTTTCTATGTGGTAGGCAGGCATCCAACTAGTTGAGCCACATCCGCTTCCCTCTTCTTTTTTATTGTACGCATTGACAGTTATAAATTTCCCTCTCAGCACTGACTTTGTGTTGTCCCATAGATTTTTATAGGTTGTATTCTCATTTTCACTCATCTCAAGATATTTACTGAATTATACTACAATGTCTTCTTTGACCCACTTATTATTTAAGAATATGTTGTTTAATCTCCATATATTTATGAATTTTCCCTTTTCCATATATTATTGATTTCCAGCTTCATTCCATTACAGACAAAGAAAATGTTCTGTATAATTTCAAACTTCTTAAATTTATTAAATCTTGTCTTGTGACCCAACGTATGGTCTATCCTAGAGAAAGAGCCATAAGTCCTTGAAAAGAATGTATATCCTGCTGTTTTGGGGTATAAAGTTATATAATTGTCTATTAGGTCTAGTTCATTTATAATACTATTAAAGCTCTCTGTTTCTTTATTTATCTTCTCTCCCGATGTTCTATCCAATATTGAGAATGGCATATTGAAGTCTCCAAATATTATTGTAGAGACATGTATTTCTCCCTTGTTTTGGCAGTGTGTCCCTCGTGTATCTTGGGGCACCCATGTTGGGTGCTTAGATTTGTATAATAGCTAGTTATTCTTGGTGAATTGTCCATTTTACTAATAAATAATGATCTTCATCCCTTATACATTTAAAATCTACTTTGACTGATATTAATATCATTACTCCAGTGCTTCTTTGGTTACTATTTGCATGGAATATCTTTTCAAACCTTTCACTTTCAGCTTTGTTGTGTCATTACATCTGAGTTGAGTCTCTTGTAGACAGCATATAGATGGCTCATATTTTTTATCCATTCTATCAGTTATGTCTTTTGATTGGGGAATTCAAGCCATTGACATTCAATGTTATTACTGTAAAGGCATTACTTACTTTGCCATTTTATCCTTTGAATTTCCATTGTCATATCTTCTTATTTTCTGTCTTTTTACCCTTTAATTTACTCTTTCTAATAATCTTCATTTCTATACTCTTCTCCAAGTCTCTTACCCTTATTTTTCTTTCAGCCTACAATACTCCCTTAAGTTTCTCTTGTAATTCTGGTCTATTGGTAACATACTCTTTCAGGTTTTGGTTGTCTGTGAAGACTTTAAACTCACCCTCATTTTCGAAGGACAGTTTTGTCAGATACAGAATTCTTGTCTGACAGTTTTTCTCTTTCAGTACCTTAAATACATCTTACCTCTTTCTTCTCATTTCCATGGTTTCTGATGAGAGTTCAGGACTTAATCTTATTGGTATTCCCTTGTATGTGATGCTTTGCTTTTCTCTTTCCACTTTCAGAATCCTTTCTTTATTTCTTGTATTTATCCTTCTGAAGAGTAGAGGTCTCACAGTAGGTCTATTTGGTTTTATTCTGTTTGGGACCGTTGTCCTTCTTGGATATTGATATTTATATCTTTTATAAGGGTTTAGTATGTTTTCAGTCATTATTTCTTCAAATATTCTTTCTTCCCCTTTTCCATAATCTTCTTCTGGGACATCAATAACATGTATATTTGTGTGGTTTGCATTGTCATTCAATTCCCTGAGACCCTGTTCCAGTTTTTCCTATCTTTCCTCTTTCTGTTCTCCTGTCTTTTCTAGTTCAGATGTTCCTCCCTAGAAATCACTAATTCTATAATCTCATCCATTGTTCTGTCATTCCCTTAAACTCTGTTACTTTATTTGTAGGCTTTCAAATTGTTCTTTATGCTTACCCAGTGTCTTCTTAATATCCTTTATCTCTTTAATCATATTTTCCTTCAACTCTTTGAATTAATTTAGGAGATTTGTGTGATTATAATTAATTAATTGTCTTAAATCAGGTATCTCATGAGGATATTTGGTTTGTTCCTTTGGCTGGGCCATCTCTTTCTGTTTCCTATTATGGCTTCTAAATTTTTTGCTGATGTCTAGACATCTGAACATGTTGGTGAATTTATTCTGATGGTCAATTTCTCTCTCTTGTCTAGTGTTTTTTTTTTTTTTTTCACAGCTCTTCTTTGATTTTTGGTTCAACTTATTCTGAGTCTTTAAAATTATCTAGCTTCATTGATCAAAATTGGGACAGAGAGGCACTAATGGGGCTCAGATTTTCTTGCAGCATTTCTGGCTAACAAGAGAACAAAAGTCCATTCTTCTCCTTGCAGTTACCTGGTCAACCAACTGATGGCACTTGACTGTGAACCTTTCCAAGGAGGTGTTTATTTCAACCTCCACTTTTGCATGTTTCTTGTATTGCCAGAGCCATTATTCAAAGTGGGTTCTGCTGGCTGAATTCACTGAAGAGAAGCCACTCTCCACTCTCCAACATATACTTCCTTTTCCCTTGTAACAGCTGACCAGGGAGGAAGACATCAGTTTCACTCTCAGTTGGCTGCAGCGAGCCAGTGGTTTTATCCAGGCTTAACTTCTTGAAGGTGGGGTTGGGGCCCTTTCCAGCTGCCAAGGGGGTTTAGTAACTCATGTTTGTTGTTTCAGGTTCTTCATCTCTCTGTCTCCCCCCACCTCCCACCCCCGGGAATTGCACAGCAGTGTCCTGGTTTGTTGAAACCCAAAACAGGTCCCTTGGACAACTTTTAGCCCTTTCTCTGTTATTTCTTTGCGAGAGTTGAGCCCTGCCTGCCTACTCTGACACAATCTTCCCAGAATTCCTGCAGAATGATTCAGTTTTTTTCTGTTAGCATATTAACATTACATTCTCAATTGTTCTACTTTACAGGTCAGTATGAATCAAGTTTCAATATCTTTCAATTAGGTGCAAATTTTATCATGAAAATATATAACTGTGGTTTGAAATTTAGAGGTAAGTTTAGGCTATCTAATTCTTAGAAAAAGAAAGCAAAATAATTTTTTTGAAGTAAGTTACAGTCATATTCCAAAGTACATCACTTCAGTATGAGAAGATAAAGAAAATCCCAGTCTGGCTTGACAAAAACTATAGTATTTTAAAGCTAAGAGGGCAATAGTGCAAACAGCAATTCAACTCAACAGTTTTTTACAAAGGCTTCCAAATCAGATAATTTATATAGCTTTCAACATTGCTTTTTCATCTAAAGGTATCATTTCATATACCTATAAATTTCCATGCGTATTGTCAAAGATATTTAAGAAAATAGCATTTTTGACAATTTTAGATGTCATGTAAGTGTACATAGCTATGTTAATTGTTTTCAGATATTTATAGGAAACAGAGGGTATCTCCTTATTTCCTTGGAGGTTCAGTGGTGAGATGAGAAAGATATGGAGCACATTCAGTATTATAAATTATTAACAGTGCCTTAGTTTAGTTACTTCAAAATGCTTAACCTTCCTGGAATTTATATTAGACATTTGCAAAATGAGAGAATGGAGTTATGTTATCTCTAAAGTTATATTTAACAGGAACAGGGCAAGAATAAAAAATGCTACTCTACTTTCAGCCCTGGGACCTCAGGGTCATGCTGTAGAAGTAGAAAGTAGGATAATGTAAAATTGTCTTGGCTCTTTGCCTGAAGGTCTAATTACCTAACCACTGAAGAGGTCGTTACAAGGTGATTTTCCTGCAACTTAGCAGGAATTCCTTGGAAATGAACCCGTAAACAGGGAGCAAACTTCCACTGTATTTTGTATTTAGATGTATACCTAAAAGCTAAAGGCTTGATAATTTATTTTTATTGTTTGATTTTTTTTCTGTTTTTCCCACACAATAATTATGGATTAAGGCAGTATAGCCCACGTAGGAGAAAACTCTAAATAGTTGTATTAAAATAATTTAGAGCTGTTATTTCAAAGAGATTGGTGCTGGATAGCCCCAGAAGTGACATCCAAAACCTGGTGTAAGATATTTCTGGATTTTATAGGAAGACGGTATGAGTAAGAAGTTCTCTACAACTGGAGATGTCAGCACTGGAGGTGATGAGCATGCACAGCCTAGAAAGAGCCAGGTGCCGGAATTCCACAGAGCACCCAATGGGGTAACAGATACCAGCCTTCAGGTCATCAATGAGAAATGTCAATCACCATCATTCCACATTCATTCATCCCACATATTTGAGAAATTACCAGGTTCCAAGAACTGCTCTAAGCAGTAATGCTACCAAGATGAAGAGAATAAAAGCTGTATCTTTTAGGATCTCCCAGAAGAAAGGTAGAGAGAGTCATATTAACAAACAATTGCACTACATGTAGTAGGAGCTGAACCTTCCTTGATGCTCTCAGCCAGTAACAAGCCTCTTTGGCAGCTCCCTTGGCATTCTTAACTTATCTTCTCATACCACTTATCATTCCGCATCTCAATGACGAATTTAATGACTGCATCTCCATCAGACAGCATATTCTTTGTTGGCAGGATCTTCATGCTGTTTACAATATGAAAATAGTGCCAGACACAATAAGAAGCACCCAAAAAAATAGTTGTCTAATGATTTAATGAGCGCACAGAGCAAGCAGTGCATTCAAAAATAAGGTTCTATGTACAACAGTGGAAACATAGAGCGATTGAGAGGTGAGGGAGTTTCTTGTTTGTCTGTTTTTTATTTATTATTAAAAAAACAATAAGGCTTTATAGAGGAGACAATATCTGAGATGAGTCTTTGAAGGATTCTGAGTTTCCTAAAAGAGGAAAGTATTTCCGAAGAGTAGCAGATAGAGGATAAGTTGTGTACAATTTTATTGCAGTCTATAGCTTGTGTTTTCTTCCTCTTCACATGAACCTTTAAAGAGAACATTTAAAAATTTTTGATAAGGTCTAATTTGCCAGTTTTCCCACCAGAGACTGTGTCTTTGCTGTCAAATTTAAGAAGACCTTGCTTAGGCTTAGAACTTGTATTTTTCTTAATTGAAAAAAATTTTTTTTCAGTTTTACAATTTCCATTAAGTCCATGGTCTATGTTATGTTAATTTTTGTAATTGTTGAATGAAATGTGAGAGTTGGGTCCTGTGGGTATCCAATTGCTCCAGCACCATTTGGTGAGGTTACACTTTCTCTGTTGGAATGGTTTTGTACCTTAGTTGAAAACACCTGAGAATATTTGTGTGAATTTATTTCTGAGTCCTCTGTTTTTTTTTTCCATTGATATTTACACCTACCCCTCTTCCATTATCACACTGTATTAAATATGGTAGTTATATAGCAAGGCTTAATATTGAGTAGAGTAATTCCCCCCATTTTATTTTGTTTTATTATTTATTTATTTGATTTATTTTTGAGATACTGGGTCCAGGAATGGAATGCAGGACCTCTTTTGTGGGAAGTCGGCACTCAGCCACTGACCCACATCGGCTCCCCTGAGTTGGTTTTTTGTGTGTTTGCTTGTTGTTGTTTTTTTGTTTGTTTTTAGGAGACATCGGGAACTGAACCCAGGACCTCCCATGTGGGAAGTAGATGCTCAGTCACTTGAGCCGCATCGACTCCTCCCCATTTTATTTTTGCTTGCCAAGATTGCCTGTACTTTCCAATATAAAATTTAGAATAAATTCTCTTGCGATTGTCTAGAAAAATCCTTGCTGGGGTTTTTATAGGGATAACATTAAGTCTATTGGTAAATTTGGGGGAAAATAATATTTTTACTCTGTTGAGTTTTCCAGTATATAAACATATATTTCTCCAATAGGTTATAAAAGACATTTCTTTTAAAAGGACAGAAAAAGTTTTATTCTTCCTATTGCTTCTTCATAACTCTTTAAAAATAAAGTATAAAATACTGTCTCCAACATGCTGAAAAAGAATATCTGTGCGTAAGTACCAGAGAAGTTCCTCAAGCAATCAATGGGCATGCTCTAGTTATACTTGCTTTGATTTCTTTCTTCGGTGTTTTGCTGTTTTCATCCTAAATTTAAAAATAACAGGAATGGCTGGAATAAAATGTGATCAAGTAGACTTCTGAACAAAACAAATTACTAAAGACAAAGAGGTACTTTACACAATAATAAAACAATTCACCAGGAAGGCCTAATGATCGTGAGTGTGTGCACATTAAACAAGAGGCCCTCAAAATGCTGGAACAGTGTCTAATAGAACCTGAGAACCAGGGGGTGGAACAGGAGTGAGAAGAATTTTGCTCCTCTGGTCAATTATGGTTACTCCTTAGAACAACAGATGTATGTGAAAATAAGCAATAAAATTCTAAAATATTTTTTCTTCCTTTAGCCCTGCTCCTCTGACCCGTCTCCAATCCATGCTCTCAAATCTTCACTAAGGGCTGTTTAGGGAAATTTTGAGTACTGAAAAACAGCATCTAAAGTCATTGCATAGAAGCCATTGCATGTGGACCTAAGAGATGGAATGAATCTAGAAGAGGGTGGGTTTAGAATATGCATCTTCTTAAGATTGAAAGTAGTAAAATAAATAATAACTTTCCTAATGAAATGAAAAATCTACAGAAATGACTGTGTCCCCGCCCCAATAACATCCAAAAAGTGATCCATAATTTCATTTCTGAAGAAAAGAATAGAGTGGGCAACAATAAGAGGTTTAAAGTGTCAGATGTAAATGGTCACAAATAGTACATAAGAAAACATAACCTATGCACTAATGAGGGATCAGTATTGCATCTAGGAGAGAGAAGAACAAGAATGAGGCAGAATCCCTTCTTTTTCTCCAACAATGCCAAAGGCAGGGTTCCAGATCATATAGGATTTGTAGGAATTCTGGATGCCACAGCGTGTCTGGAGTCCACCCTGAGAATACCCATCTCCACAAGCTGCATGTGCTGACCACAATCTCACATTTCTTTCACTTTCCTTCAGTTTCCGTCTCTCTGACATTTTCTTGGCAGCAGCATGGATAATTATGTCTTGAAAATTCAACCAAAATAAATTTGAGTGAACATGTGCCCAAGCTGATGCAAATTGATGAATAAATATTTGCAAGTTTTTTCAAGTTCCCTAAATGTCCATTTAGATTCTCAGGATATTGTTTTGTTGATTCATGTTGGACAAAGACAATAAACACCAACAGAAACCTAGTCGATCTCTGACACATTTCATGAAAAAGCCAGAATCCAGGTAGAGAACATGGAAAGAACATAGCTAACACTGAGTTCCATATTTGAAGCTGCAACTTTTCCTCTACCATGTGTGTTCTGGAGCCAGTCAGGGGTGACTCGGATGCAAACCACTTCCCAATCCAAATCTCCAGTGGAGGGGAACTGGGGGTAGCTCTGACCTCCAGACAACCTTTCCACAAGCCTGTTGTTATCTCCTTCTGCATTGACCATGGGCTTCTTTTTATTTATTTATTTATTTATTTACTTATTTTAAAGAAACTTTAGATTACATAAATGTTACATAAAAAATATAGGGGATTCCCATATGCTCCACTTCCTCCTCTTCTCACACTTTCCCACATTAACAAAATCCCTCATTAGTATGGTACATTTGTTACAATTGATAAATTCATATTGGAAAATTGCCACTAAGTGTGGATTACAGTTTACATTATAGTTTAAATTCTCTCCCGCACAATTTTGTAAGTTATGACAAGATATATAATGGCCTGTATCTGTCATTGCAACATCATTTAGGACAATTCCAATGTCCTGAAAATGCCCCCATAATACACCTATTTTTCTTTCCCCTTCCCCTCAGAATCCCTGGTGGCCACTGCCTCCACATCAATGATAAAAGTTCTTCCATTATTAGACTAACAATAAGTCTATAGTAGAATAACAGTAAGTCTGCTCTAGTCTATTGCTCATTCCCCAATCCTGAGGATTCTGGGATGGTGATGCCCACTCCACCTCTAATTGAGAGTGGGCTTAGATCCCATAGGGCAGATGCATAGAACTATCTTATTTGCAGTTTTAGACTTTCTCTGTTCCTTGGAATGGTCATTGTCCATCATCATCTCATTGTTAGTTGTTCTGGGTGAGTCCAGTGAACTGGAGAGTAGGTCTTGCAACTTTTTTGAGATTCAGGGCCCAAATAGCAAATGGAAGGCCCAAAGATTTAAGTCTCTTAGACACACACCTATCAAGTCTAGTACTAACTATAGGTTCAAATACAATGGGCAGAAGAGCCAGGTGTAGGGAAACCACAACTTAGTCCAACTCTGTCACACTGTGAAGCATAAATTCCAAAGTAGGGCCCAGTTTCAGGGCACCAAACTCCCAAGCTGTTAGCCCTGCCTATAGTGTCTGGATGTCTCCAGAGTCCAAAGGAACCCCTCTATTTGAGGCAATATTTGCTGTGGCAGTCAATGAGATCCTGCTGAGACATACATAAGTGTAACCTCTAGAATGACCTCCTGACTCACTTTGAAGCCTCTTAACCATAAAAACGCTTTTGTCTTTACTTTCTCCCCCTTTTGGTTAAGCTCTTTTTCCAGTTGCATTACTAGTTGATGCTTGGTAGCAATCCCTCAGTGCCAGGGAGGCTCATTCCCAGGAGTCATGTCCCACGCTGGGGGGAACATAATGCATTTATATGCTGAGTTTGGCTTAGAGAGGCCACATTTGACCAACAAGGAGGCTCTTGGGAGGTAACTCTTAGGCAACCTATAATACTAAGCTAAGTTTCAATTTCAAAAGAAAAGTTTCATGAGTACAGTCATCAATATCAAGGGCCCGTCAATGGTCCATCTTCCTTTGCTAGTCACTGCTCCTGTACTCGGGGGAGTCTTGCTGTCCCTGTAGAGAATGTGGCAGAACTCCCCAGGATGGGAATTGGATATTTTTGGGGGATATTGTGTGGATCTCCATCCACTGTGACAATGCTCCATGAATACTTGAACTCATTCATATGCTTTATAGGTATGCCCCAGGTGAACTTCCTTTTCCATGGGCTTCTAAAATAACATTTCCAAAACTGAAAGCAGCATCTTCTTTCCATCCCTCTCCCCTTGTGCCAACTAAACATAAGGTTTAGGAAAAAGCATTTCTGAATTTGGGAATTTAATCACAGTTTTACCAATTACTTACCTGTGTGAATCTGGCTTAACCCTCACCCAGCAACCTCAGCATCCACAGCCTTACAATGGAGGTAATAATACTCACCCCAGGAAGTCCTAACAGAGTGACAGAGGTGAAGAGTGAATACAACTTTATAATACAGAGAGACAAACTGTAAGACATTGAGGTTTCTATCCCATGCCCCTTAGGCTGAAGGAGATGGCACATGTCTTCTTGTTACTGTAAATAACAACTTGCAATCTGTCTTGAAGTACCAGGTAAAAGGTTCCAGGATTACATAAAGGAAAGTGTTGCTCAAGGAGCTGCTGAGATTTTCCTCATGACTAGGATGCTAAAGAGATTTTTAACTTGGTTTTTCCTTTTGACTTGGTGCCTGCTGTGGGTTCTTACTACTTAGTGATAATTTTCTAGGTAGATTTTAATGAATTTTCAATTAGCTCATAAAAATATCAGTGATATATGATGAAGTAGACTAGACTCAGGGTGCAGAGTCTAAAATGCTATACCCAGGAGGGTGTATCAAAATGCCTATACCCACCTCTGTCCCTGCTGATGCCAAATGAGTAGAAAACACGTGCTCCTGCCTATGTCCAGTCTGGCCTGAATTCTTTGTCAGTGAGCATTTGCCAAGTATACTAAGCATGGAACTAATTGGAATTATGTGTGTGTGAATATGTGTGTTTCCTATGTTCTCTGGGGAATTGGGGTGATTAATAACTTGCTAAAGGGAATAGAACTTGTCACTGTGGTAACACAGTGCAATTAATGCCAAAAATTCCCTTTCTTCTTCTTTTTACACCATACTGGAACCCAGAAAGATCACAGTAAAGATTGGTCTTTTTGGCGGAGTCTTTCTCCAAATAGGACACAAGGTCAATGCATTCCACCCTTTGGCAATGGAAAAACTTCTAGATCACACAAATGCCTTCTCTAACCATGGTAGGTTACTGGAACCATTTGTAGCTGCAGATGTTGAGATGTACAGAAGTCTCCTTTTTACAGAAGTTTTTGTTTTTGTTTGGTTGTTTTGGTTTGTTTTATTTCCTGGTAGTTCAACATCTGTGGCTTTCTGAAATCCCACCCTCTACAATCACATATCATTTTATAGAACTGTTTTCTGAAAAGTTCTGAAACACATTGTTCATCCACTTACCAAGTGAAAAAGAAAAACAATTCCAATGAGGTTTCACTTAAACCAGTAACATCCTCTTTTCATCTTTTTTTTTTGGTAAATATTGCTAGATTCTTCCTAAATTCCCAAAGTGCAGTTCTTTTTACAAAGCAAGTTCATTCAGACAAGGAGTGTTTGTATACGGTTTGTATGGTTTCCAAGGGGAAAAAAATGAATAGAACTGTGCTAGATTGCTGTGGTTTTCAAGATTAAATTTCAAATCTGTCTTTATGAATTGCATGGAAAATCTATGCCTGCCTGACATTGTTTCCTATGAAAGAAAGCTTTGTTTTTTCACACCTGGTTCTATACCTGGAAAACTAATAATATCCATGTGGATATCCCAAAAGAACCAGAGTGTTTAAATTCATTGTGTTGATTTTATATGATCAGGAATGAAAGAGTTAAGCACTTTAGAATGTCAGACTTGGAGGGAAACATAGGGTCTCCTACCTACCTTCTAATCTTTGTGTATGGAAACGTGGGAGCCTGGCTTGCAAGGGCCCAGCTGCACATCTGATGTAGCCTGTAACGTCATGTCCTCGAGGTATCTCCTCCAGATACCCCTTTCTTTCTGCGTTAGGTTTTCTAGCCTCTATTAAGAGTCCTGAATCAGGGTTTTTGTAACTGCTTTCACCTTTTCCTGAACCATTTTTGCCCCAGAAGGCTTAGTCCTTCCTCATTGAGGTCTGCTCAAATGTCACCTTCAAGATAAGGGTACCTCTGACAATCTAAATAAAACAGTACCCCAACCCCTGACCCAGCACTTCCTAACCCCTTCAACCTGGTCTTATTTTCTCTGGAGACTTCACCGTCATCTGAAAAAATGTATTTCCATTTAAAAAAATTATTTTCTATTTCTTTTGTACACTGTTCTGTCTCTATGCCTGGCTGGTCACAGGCATTCAATAAATGTCTCCTGTGTGACTAAAGGAGGTAATTCCATGAAATCTTAAGTATCTTGAACCCTTTCAGAACCATATTTCTTCTAATCCATATTGTGACTTTACTGTCTATCCAATTCAACCTAAAAGTTTAAAAGTGGCATAAGGACCATCCAGAAAATATGAAATAAACACAAGAAGGAATTTTAGATATTTAAAAGGAGATATTATTGTCATTTTCTTCTCTGTCTCAGAGAAAGAATCACCAGAGGCAGACAGAGACAATGCTGGACAAACCAATCAAATTCATCTTGGAGAAAAAGTCCTTTAAGACCAGCCCTTCAATGCTAACCAGAGCTGAAGTCTGTGTTAACAGATATTTGCTGTGTTACTTCTTTCTGGGCTGGCTCACCGTAGCACATGGAAGGAGGTGCTGAGTCCAGGGTTACATAACTAGAGGCAGAGATGTCTCAGGCCCCTGTTGGGAGCTGGCTGGGGGCGGGGTGGGGGACGGTTAGGGGGAAGTACCTCCCTTTTTAATTGGCCACAAGGAAAATCGCATCTGATTTTCAAATCTATTTGCAAACAAACAATACTTTAGTTAGCCTTCCAAGTCTCTGAAAATTCTACGGTAAAGCCAAAGTGAACTTTTTAAAATGACAGTCTGGCTATGGCTCGTCCCATCTCACTGAAAAATCGTTTCGTGGTTTCCTACTGCCTTTCCTAGTGGCTTCCAAATGATCTTCACTAGCACCAATGCACTGAAGTGCATGCACATGCTCGCTCTCTCTCTCCTCCCCCCACCCCCATTCCCACCCATGCAAGCACAGAACAATAGTTCCACAAAGCAATATTTGGGGTTGCTATTTGCAAAGTACTGTGATATTTTCTGTTCTAGCCTATTTTATTCTTTCACATTCCCTTTGATGTGAAATCTTGGTTTGGCCCCACTAGACTACTTTCATGACTCACCTACGGGGCACAGCAAGCAATTGCAAAACACTGGTTTGTAAAGTCCAAACTTCTTTCACAATTTGTCCAAGTTGTCTTTCAGGGACATAAACTCTCCCCACCACAAAGAGACCTCCACTCCCTAAACTCTCCCTGTACTTGGGACTTCTTCTGCATGTCAGGTCCTCCTTAGTGTGGGCTCCTGCCTGAGGCTCTGCAGGCAGGCCCTTCCCTCTGGCTGATGGCCGCTTGCCCCCAAGTCCAGCAAGAGGTCACCCACCTGGGAAGCTGTCCCCATGTCTTCCCTGCAGGATTAAAGGAGCTCTTTTGTGTTCCGATGTGGATCATTTTCATGATTGAAAAGGTACTTATTGCATAGTACAACTGCCGTTCTTCCTGCTTCCTTAAAGTGGGGTCCTGCACTTTTCATCTTGTATCGTCAATGCCCAAGATAGTAACTAATACAAAGTTAGGAATCTTTTAACAACAATTCACGTTAACATTGGAAAGATTATGACTACCATGATACTTGGCAAGAAAGTCGTAAACTTACCATGTGATCCACCATTATTCCATTCCTCAGACTCTCATTGGCCTCAGATCCTGGGTATCATTGGTAATCTGATAAATTTTGTGGAAAAGTCACTTTATGATGCTTAAGTAGCAAAGGGGAAGAAACACTGTCAAAAACCTGTTTGTTTGTTTTTTATTTTCATGATGTTGTTTCTTATTTCCTATAAGATAAGAACTTGAAGTCTTAATGTGTTATTATATGGCCCTACAAACTCAGGGTCCTAGTCTCCTTGTCAATGACTCCCCTCCTGCTATGTTCTACAAGCAATCCACTTCTCCCTATGGGCCCAGCTTCAGTCCCTTACACAAACGCAACACAGTGTATCTCCAATTTACTTTATCCACCCTTTTCACGGTCAACTCATTTGTATTTCAAAGTCCAGAACAATCATCTCTTCTTTTTTCAAAGTTTGGGAGTAATAAAATGAAGAAGGTACATTCTATTTATTCTAGCTCATCCTCTAGGGGTGAGGGGATAAGAGAACATCCCCATCTTATGTCCTGAGGTACAGTGCATCCATACCCAAATGTGGAGGGTCCAGGCCACATTTCACAGGGAACAGTGAGATCCAAATAGAAAAGAATATCCCAGTAGAAGCAACAGGAGGTAGGAATCATGCAATTTGGTAATGGTAAAGCACATATTGCAGTCAGGAAAGCTGGCTGATGTGGAGCTGTACACTTGCCAAATGGAAGTCATGAAGGACATTCAATACCTTAGAAAAGAACTTGAATTTTATCCTCATAAGAATGGTGGTGGTTAGAGGTCGAGGAGGGGTGGTGGAGTATACGTAACAAGTCAGCCAGATTTACAACATTAAAGGATAATCAGAACTTCTTTTTATGGGAAAATATGTTGACCTTTCTCCCATATTTCTTTCTACTCTCTCCCCATCTCCTTTTCTGAGCAAAATATGAAAGAAATTACAAACACTGCATTGTCATGGTTCATTTTCATTGGAAACATTAATGATTTACTGGTATTTTTATTCAATTAGATGAAAAAAACAAATTCTGTGGGCTCCATGGAAGACATCTTCCCATTTCTGAGAAGACACAGTCCTTGGAGTCTGTCTTCATTAACATGTACACGATGTGAGGGTTGAGAACCACAACCATGTACCCAACACAGCCTGCTCTCCACACGAACCTAACGCTACCTGCCCTTGTCTTCATCAACATAATATTACTATTCCAGGAAACTCTTACCCCGGAACTATAGGAAATTATTTTATTTTTCATTCAAGGAACTTCCTGAAAGGGCCCCCTTTAATTAAAATCATCCACTGACAGTTTATATTCAAGACTCTTTGATCCCCTTCCCTCAAACTCCTAAATTTGTTGTTTCCCCAAACCTAAACAATCATATTATGACTCCTCACCAGTCCTAACCAAATTGTCCCATGAGATTTTAAAGTCTCAAGAACTATCTCCACCTTGCCCTCCACTTCTGAGATGCTGTCAGGGTTCTGGTGAGAGGCTCTTCTCCACATTATGCAGTAATAATAAACTCAGCTGTCTTACCCATGGCTGACTGGTGGTATTTTGGAGAGCCAGCATTCAGGAAGTTGCAAATATATACTTCGCAGGATGTTTGTGTCCTTTGTTGGGTAGAAGTGAGAAAAGGAAGAAAAGATGGCGACCAGCAGAAAGAAGTTTATGAGCCAAGCTCTGTCCTGAGCCCTGGAGACAAAGAGGGGTTGTCTTAGTTTGTCAGAGCTGCTATGAAAAATACTATGCATGGGGTTGGCTTAACAACAGGAATTTATTGGCTCATGGCTAGGGAGGCTAGAACTATAAAATCTAAGTGTTGGCAAGACCATACTTTCTCCCCAAAGTCTATCGAGTTCTGATGTTGGCTTGCTGCAATTCCTGGGGATCCTTGGCTTGAATCTCTGCTCCCATCACATGGCAATATTCCCAATCACCTCCGGTGTCTGCTCTTCTGGCTTCCACTGACTTCCAACGTCTTCCTATGTGGTCTTCTCTGACTCCTGGCTTTTGATTTCTTTATAAGGCCTCCAAAAATATGGATTAGAGCCCACCCCACAATATGTTATACAATGTATTTAGTTCACAGTAGTGCAATCATACAATATTTGTCCTTTTGTGTATGACTTGCTTTGCTCAATATAATGTCCTCCAGTTTCATCCATATTGTCATATACTTCACGACTTGTGAATACACACAATCTTGTGAATACACCACAGTTTATTTGTCCATTCATCAGTTGATGGACACCTGGGTTGTTTCCAACTTTTGGCAATCGTGAATAATGTCACTATGAACATGTATGCAGATGTCTGTTTGTGTCACTGCTCTCAGTTCTTCTGGGTATATACCTAGCAATGGTATTGCAGGGTCACATGGCAAGACTATATTCAGCTTCCTTAGGAACTGCCAAACAGTCCTCCACAGTGGCTGTACAATTCTAGATTCCCACCAACAGTGAATAAGTGTTCCTGTCTCTCCACATGCTTTCCAACACTTGTAGTTCTCTGTTTTTTTAATAGTGGCCATTCTGATAGATGTGAAATAATATTTCATTGTAGTTTTGATTTGCATTTCCCTAATCATTAGTAATGTTGATCATTTTTTCATGTGTTTTTTTTTGCCATTTGTATTTCTTCTTTGGAAAAATGTCTTTTCAAGTCTTTTGTATAATATATTGTTTGATTCCATTTATATAAAATGTAAATATAAATCAATTTACAAAAATGAAATTAGATTAGTGGTTATGTAGGCCTGGGGAAGGAATGCCAAGGAGTGTGGAGTTTTTTTGTTTATAGCAATTAAATTGTTCTAAAAATTTCTGTGGTGATAAATGTCCAGAATTGTGATCTTACTAAAAGCCATTGATTATATACTTTGGATAGATAGTATGGTATGCAAATATATCTCAGTAAAACTGCTTAATAAATAAATAAATAAATATGCAGGAATAGCCAGAAATAGCAGCTATGTACAGCAGAAGAAACAGAGAGAGATTGAGAGGTGAGGAATTTTCTTAATTGTTTTTTGTTTATTTTTATTTTTGAAATAATTAAAATGCTCTAATGATGATTGAAGTAATGAAAGCACAATTATGTGATTATACCAAATACTATTGATTGTACACTTTAGATAAATTGTATGCTTAATATGTATCAATAAAACTGATTTGTTAAAAAACCCACCTTGTTTTTGTTAGCCACAACTTGACATGATTTTGTCATCTCTACCATTTCCCAATCAGAGTTGCCCAAAGAAGGGATTTGGTAATAGCACAATATTTTACAAAGTATATGAGTATGAAAAGCAAAAATAATCACTTATCTAACAAAGCAAAAAAATATTCTGACAGGTAGGTGAAGGGAAAAGGTGAGAACAATTGTAGCTTAATCATGTTTGTGCTTTTTCATGTAGGTGGGTTGTCTCTAGAGAAGATTACATGAAATTAAAGGCAAGCTGTATTATTATTAGCACAGTGTTGGTAGATAAGTATAATGTCCTAAGTGGAAAGATCCAGGGAACTATGTCAGAGCAGCTAGGGCTACACAGAAGGAATCAGACAGTCAGGATATGGAGCCCTTGGCATAAAGAAGAAGCAGGTCTCTTGCTCATGCTATTCAGAACAGTCAACAAATAGCTTGCTCATTTATTTATTCACCTATAAGCATTTACTGAATATATCTTCTAGCCTGAACACTGAACCGGTTTCCAGAAATGCCAAAATTAATAAGGCATGGCTGTTGCCCACAAGAACCTCCAGTATTGCCCAAAATACATATGTAAAAAAAGTGTTTGACTTCCTCATCTCCTCTGATAGCTGCTTCCCCGACACTGTAGCCCTTCACTTAACAACAGACCGCTCTATTTCTGAAACTTTCCCCCTCTGACCACCATCTCACAGTCATTCACTTTTAAGTAATTTCCACCTGATCTTCAGATTAAGCCAGACCACCAGCCCCTTAAAAGCCCCCTCTCTCCCTATCTATCAGTCTTGACCTCAATGTCCCACCTCCCTGCCCAAGCTTAGACAAGGGGCCCGTCATTTCTGCAACTCTCTTACTAACTCTCAATTCTCTAGGCTGAGTACCTTGCCCTCTTCTCCAGATAAAGTTAGCTGTCTGAGATCTCAATACCTACACTCTAGCCGTTGAACACTGGTCCTGGAATGCACTCATTGTCACTCAGTTCTCAGGTTAAGGAGTGACCCTACTGTCTCTCTCTCTCTCTCTCTCTCTCTCTCTTTCTCTCTCTGTGTGTGTGTGTGTGTGTGTGTGTGTGTGTGTGTTTAACTCAACTTATTGTTCTTTTCTTCTTTAAAGCTATTTTAAACCACCTCCATTTTCTTCAAAGCCTAAGTTTGCCATCAATGCCTCAGCTTTTGGCAAATGGCTGCCTTTCATTTCATTTCTTTTCATTCATTTCTTTTCACTTCATTTCCTTCAGAAAGAGTGTAACAGAAATTCAAATTTTTCAATGAGGCTCTAAAGTTACAACACCCATTTTTTCCCTTCCCTTCTATCACGATAGTGAAATAAATGTCCCTTTTGTGTCTAAGCTTGGTTTCTTTATCTAGATGACCTTCTACCTGTCTTCTCCAGGACATGGTAGTTCCATTTATTGTTTTTTCCTTCTGTATTTTCTAAGCATACCTACTAATGCGTCTTTTCACTGCCATTAAATCTGTTTCTTTCTCCTTAAACCCACCCCAACTCCCACTCACTTCAGCTACCATCTATTGTTCCTTTTCTTCAGAGACAATCTTGAATAATTGAGGACTTTCCATGTCCCTAATTTCCCATTACCTCAGCATGCCTTTTTCCCTCACTGCTCCATGCTAATTGTGCTTGATATGTGTATTAGTCAGCCAAATGGGTGCTGATGCAAAATACCAGAAATCTGTTGGCTTTATAAAGGGTATTTATTTGGGGTAGAAGCTTACAGTTACCAGTCCATAAAGCATACGTTACTTCCCTCACCAAAGTCTGTTGCCACATGTCAGAGCAAGATGGCTGCCGATGCCTGCAAGGGGCTTCCTGGGTTCCTCTCTTCCTGGGGCTTGTTTCTCACCAGGCTCAGCTGCTCTGCTTTCTCCATAAGGCTCATTTCTCTCTGGGCTCAGCTGCTCAAGGCTCTGGTCTCTGCAGCTGTAAACTATCAGGCGAATGGCTCATCTCTCTTCCCAGGGCCTCTGCAATGTCTAAGGAGCCATCTCGATTCCTCTGTGTTCCTTTCCTTCCCAGGGCTCCAGCTCAAAACTCCCACCCCGAGGGGGCAGGGACTCAATGTCCTACTGACGTGGCCAAATCAAAGCCTTACTAACAGAACAGTTTACAGACATAATCCAATATCTATTTTTGGAATTCATAAACAATATCAAACTGCTCCAATATTGGACCTTTATTGAAAAAGCTAATTTCATTTGCACAGAGTCCATATCCACATGAAACATACCATCCCCTTAATGTCTCTTCATCCCCTGGTAACTTCTAATCCACTTTCTGTCTCTGTGAATTTGCTATTTCTAGACATCTCTTATGAGTGGCATTGTACAATATTATTTCACTGAGCATGTTCTCAAAGTTCTTCCATGTTGTAGCATGTCTCGGAACTTCATTTTCTTATGGCTAAATGGTATTCCATGTGTGCGTATACCACATCTTGTTCATCCCCTCCTTTGCTGATGGACCCTCAGGTTGTTTTCCACTTTGGGATATTGTGAATAATGCTGCTGTAAATATACAATTTTTATGAATGTTTAGGCATATGATATGGTAACTTTTAAGCCCTTATCTGACTTGACTTGAACAATTGAACACTATATTTCATTCCTAGTTTCTTTTGGCCACTGGTTCTCCTATTTTCTCCTATTTTTCAGTATTTTTAATTCCGTATGATGGCTTTTCATCCTCTGTTCATCCCTTATTGTTGGTATTATTTAAGATTCTTTCCTAGGCCTTCTTCTTTCCTTTTTTTTTACAGCTACTTATTAGATATTTTATCCATTACCAAGACTTTAACTTTCATCTGTTGACACCCAAATACATATTTTCAGCTCAGGCCTCCCAAAGGCAGAC
>JAQZBX010038749.1:0-23293 GCA_029593785.1 Cabassous unicinctus
ACTGTGCTTCATCCTATTAAAATCAGATCAGCAAATGGTACTGCTGAGGGAATGAGCAAACAAGTCACAGAATCTGAGAAAACATTTGCTATTTGACAAAGAACATGTATCCATAAAATACAAATAGCTCTCAAAACTCAAAACTCAGATACAAGAAAAGTTAATAATTGAAAATGTGCAGAAACTTGAACAGATACTTCCCCAAAGAAGATAAACAGGTGGCATCTAAGCCCATGAAAAGATGCTCAATATCACTTGCCATAGGTAAATAAAATTTAAAACCACCTTATGAACATATCCAGCTTTTTAAATGGCAAAAATAAAAACATTTCATAACTGATAATACAAAGTGTTTACAAGTATGCAGAGCAAATGAAACTCTCAACCATCACAGGTAGGAATGAAAAGTAATACAGCCACTTTTGAAAACAATCTGACAGTTTCTGATAAGATGAAACCACTTACCTTATGACACAGCTATCTAACTTTTTGTTATTTACACAAGAAAAATGAAAACATATGTCCAGATAAAGACATATGTATGTCTATATATATATATTCCATGATCTTAAGAAAATCACACGACCATAAATTAGTGAAGGGACAAGCTAATTCTGGTACACACCTTCAAAGATATACAACTCAACAATAAATAGGAACAAACTATTGGTATCCTGATTTGGATGGAGCTCAAATATATTATGCTTGAGTGGAAGAAGCCAAATTCAAAAGGTTACATAAAATGTGATTCGACTTAGATCACATTCTGGAGAGAGAAAAATTATAACAATGGAGAACAATAGATTCACACTTCTACATGAAGAGTGGGTACAGGCAGGCATTGACTACAAAGTGGTTGAGGGGAGTTTTTAGGGTTTGGGAAATGTTCTATAACTTGATTATAGTTACATAATTGTATGTGTTAGTCAAAATTCATATGTCTGACACATGCAAATGGATTATTTATACATATATATTAAAATAGCTCTCAATTAAAAACTATCTTTTCTCCTTCAGCAGAGAAGTAGCCTTCATAGGGAAGATAGTGACTAAAAGACAATATAGGGCATCTTCTGTAGTGCCGGCAATGCTCTGTTACTCCTGTTTACAGGATTATTTTCAGGTCATGAAAATTCATTCATCATTACACATAGGATACTTGGACTTGTCTATATACATATTATCTGTTAGAAATTAAAACTGAAACACAGCCTTATTTTGTTGTACATTTTGTAATAAATTATATAGACCACTTTTTCTTAAAATCTCTTTGAGTCAGATTTGTCCTCTTACTGATTTTCCTTTAAAAGAAATAATGTATACATTTTTTCCATGTGTTCATTGCAAATTTGTAGAAGTCAAGGCTTTTACCATTTTGAAAATTATAGTTTATAATTTTAGGTCTTTCATCTTCTCTTAAATCATTAATTATCTATTTTTTGTTTTAGAAAGATTTTTCTTCATATCTATCCTTTCCATTTTTCTTTCTTCAACTGTGTTTTCTTTTCTGTCCCCTCACTCTTACACTTTAAAATTAGTGTTGATTGGTTTTTCTTTGTATATTTTAGTTAATTTCTGAGTTCCTTGAAATGTTTTCACATCTCCTACTGTCTACTGATCTCATCTCAGATTGATGTTGCTATTTTGAACCCTTAAAAATCAAAAGAAATATTTTCATTTTTTTTACTTTCATAAAGTGAGATATTTATTTTCCTGACATATGTCCTCTTATATTATGTTCTGCTCTTAGTAACTTTTGTGACATTATTTGTTCCTTATATCCTTTTGCACTTTAGATACCATCATGTGGAATTTAATTGTAATCCTATTATTATCCCATGGACTATATTACGGACATTTTGATGAACAGAAGGAGCTATAGATATATGTTAAGGATTGGTCAAAGCAGTTTTTCCAGATTCATGCTAAGGAATCACTTTAGTTTTTATGATGCCCTTGGAGCATTATCTTATTTTGAGCTACTTTAACACCCGAGTTATGTTTGATTGATGAACACTTCTACATTGTGCCCTTTGAATCCCATTGCTATATATGCCTTGCCTTTCTAAGAGTTTCCCTGCAATTTAGACCTTATATGTTGCTCTAACCTACATGTATATTCTGAGACTTACATCCTGCAGAGCTTCCTTGCTCATTTGCAACTTTCCTTCAAGTGTTTCTGCCCTACTTGTTTTTCTTATGTCTGCCTTGGCTCAGTTTTATTTAATTTTATTTTTAGTATGTTTCTTTTTTCTCTCTCTTTCAAAGGAACATTGACTCAAATGTCTAGCAATCTTTACTGTCTTCACATCTTTTCAATTGGGTCATCAAAATAATTTGTAATGTCATATTTCATCAATTTCTTCATGTTTTATCCTAGTATCACCTCATCATGGAGGCCTACCTTCCATCTTCTCTAAAATTTGCAGATCCCCATCAAAACACCATATTTTACTGTAAAGTGTTTACACTCCATGTTATTTTCATTTGTTGTATATAAGCCCAACATATAGGTCTTCAAAAGTATTTAGAATCAATAAGTAGCCTATAACGAGCATCTAGAGAATTGAATAAAGTAAAATTTGTTTCCCCTTACATTATCAAACAAAAATACAAAAACTGTAAATAATATTCAAATATAAAAACTGCAAACCTTTCAATTTGAAAATGAAGAATAAATATAATTTAAACAATAATCTTAAGTTATTCTTGGTCAAATAAGAATTAAATATTTAATTCTAGAATATCTATATAATGGATAGCAATATGAATAAGGCTTAGTACTACAAGTAAGAAAAGTCATACCCAGATAAATAATGGAAATGTTAAATTCCTCTATTATTATACAGGGATTTGTAAACAAAAATGAAAAATAATTAGCTATATCTAGGTGCTAGAGTAAAACCAGTGAATTCAACCTATATAAGTAGGAAAAGCAAAATTAAAAACTAAAATAATAATGAATTTAAAATTTAAAAAAATTAAATAACATTTCTCCAAAAGGAATGAGGATAAAGAGCCATTTTTTTTAATAATACAAAAATATCCAAGAATTGCATGAAAAGGAAAAGGAGAGTGATAGCCATATAGGGAAAATATAATGAGCTAGAGGATAAAATTATAATGTCATTTATATCGTTGTTTAAATCAGAAGAAATTGAAAATATTTCATCACGTTTTGGCTTCTGCCTTGACAATGTAAGTGGCACAAGATTTCCCTCGTCATCATAAACAACTATAAACCTAAACAAAATGCAGACGAAAAATGTCTCCAGGCATTGAAAACAGAAATAATACATTAATCATCCTTGAGATAATGGAACTATATGAGCATGGACTCATGTTTACTCTGTCTTTCTGTACTGCTTGTTGGCTTGGGGATACAGAGTATCAGCAGAGTAGAAAAATTCTGCACAACTGAGGAGCCAGGGATTGGAGTTTCCACCATTTGAAGAAGTTGGAAAATAAAAAATAGGGCTTCAAAAAGAGGTGCCCCAAATATCAGAACTGGGATTCTCTGTAGGTCCTTAGAAGAGAGCTGAGCTGTACATGTGTAGATAGAGAATCAACATTCCAGGAGATGCTTTTTCAGGGTCAAGAGCAGTATCTCATTTATGAAGCAGGATAGAATAGGGACCTGAGGAGGAGGGACAAAAAACCTCAAGTACCAATTTCCAGAACACAAACATCCTTATTGGAATGCAACTTACAACATTTTCACACAGCAGAAAGAAGGGAAAACAGGAAAGGCCCTATCACCATCATCCACCTACTTTCATAAACACCTCGTGCAGTAAACATGTAGCAGGTTTCATGGACAGCGGCCAGGAGGTAACCATCAATAAACAACGCACCCTAAAAACCAAACCACCCAATAAGTTTCCCCTGCTTTGTCTCAGGTATGCCAGCCAGCATAGTCCCTAACCCTCTATGATAGCCAATAAAACCAAAAACCCTTATAGAGAGCAGAGCTTCTCTTCGGTGAGAATGCCCACACTCATGTCTTGAGTTTGCACTTTCCCCTTATTAAAATCTTTTCTAACATTTTTATACCTGTGGTGCATCTCTGAATTCTTTCCTATGTCATGACCAAGAACCTGGAATTCAGCTCTGGCCGCTTATCTTTTGATAAGCCATGCATGAGATAGTCCCTGGTAACTCCCTCCTCTACCTGATGAGACTGGTGAGTTTTTTGGCTTCTTACCAAAGTTTTCCTGTGCATTTCTCTCTCTCTCTTTGCCATTCTGAAAGAGTCCCCAGCCCTCCTCCCAAAGGACACAATCTCAGTTTACTCGGAGTTCTCTGGCTCCTTCAGACGTGGTGTTATAGTCTTTAAAATGCTATAAATTCTTCAAGCTCTTCTATCATTTTTGTTAAAAACTTTAATAAAGAAAAATAAAGCTAAGCATGGATAACGAATAAAAATATTGTAACATGCAATAAATTTTAGTGAGATAATTTGCTAAAATTTCCTTTAAAAAATTTGTTTATAAACCCAGAACTGCAATTTTATTTTTCTTTGCTAATCCTTGTGTATTTAAGAAATGTTTTATTGATTTTACAAATATTTTTTTATTTAAACTTTTACAATGGTTATCAGATATATATATATTTTAATTCAAGTGATTTGTGTTCTTTTAATTAATACTAAGATTTTTATTGTTCAATTGTTTTTGGTTACTTTCCTAAATGGTTTTTCAATGATTAAAATAATCTTCAGTATCTGTTTTATCACTAAAATGTATAGCAATTTTCACCAGATCATCACTGCTTATTAATTTATTCAAATAATTAAAATATACTTTATTTTCCTCTACATTTTGGATTTCTATGTAAATTTTAACTGATCATAAATAATATCCATATAAAAATATTATATTCTGATTTATTTTTACTCCAAACACTATATTGTTTAGAATCTATATTGCAATTCCTCTTTCTTTTGTTTGCAATTAAAGATGTCTTTAATAAGCCATTTTTTCAGCAACAATATTTTTTTAAAGTAGATTTAGATTACATAAATGTTACATCAGAAATACAGAGAAAGGGAAGTGGATGTGGCTCAAGCAATTGGGCTCCCATCTACCATATAGAAGGTCCAGGGTTTGATTCCTGGGGCTTCCTGGTGAAAAGCAAACTGGCCATGGGGCATGCTGGTCTGAGTGGAGAGCTAGCCCAAGTGGAGAGCTGGCCTACATGGAGTGATAGCCCATATGGAGAGCTGATGCAGCAAGGTAACACAAAAAATGAGGCACAGAAGAGAGACAATAAGAGATGCAGCAGACCAGGGAGCTGAGGTGGCGGAAGAGATTGAGTGCCTCTCTCAACTCCAGAAGGTCCCAGGATTGGTTCCCAGTGTTGCCTTAAGAGAAGACAAGCAGAAAAAGAAGAACACACAGAGAACAGACAGCCAGTGCAAAATAATGAAGGGTGTGGAGAAATAAATAAATAAATCTTTAAAAAATATATGGGGGGAAGCAGATATGGCTCAAGCAATTGAGCTTCCACTGACCACATGGGAGGTGTCAGGTTCAGTTCCTGGTGCCTTCTAAGATAACAAGCAAGACAGTAAGTTGGCGCAATGGGCAGGTGTGGCAAGCTGATGCAACAAGATGATACAAGAGACATGAGGAAAAACATAATGAGAGACAAAACAAAGCAGGGACCAAAGGTGGCTCAAGTGATTAGGTGCCTCCCTTCCACATTGGAGGTCCTAGGTTTGGTTTCCGATGCCTCCTAAAAAGAAGACCAGCACACAACAGACACAGCAAATGCAAACAATGAGGGGCTGGGGAGAAATAAATAAATAAAATAAATTTTAAAAACTAAAAATAAAATTTAAAATGCAAGGGATTCTACATATACTCCATCCCCTTCCCCTCCCCCACTTTCTCCCATTAACAATATTTTTCATTCGTGTGATACATTTGTTCAAATTCATGAACACATATTGATGCATTGCTACTAAACATGGTCTATAGTTTACATTATAGTTTACACCTTTGCACTGCACAATTATATGGGTTTTGATAGAATGTATAACGATCTGTAACTGTCAATGCAATGTCATTCAGGACAATTCCAACATCTTAAAAATGCCCCATGTTACATCTATTCTTCCCTCTGACATCCCTCAGACCTCAACTGGCCCCTGCCTTTATATCATTCATACAATTTCATACATTAGTAGAATAATAATAAGTCTACTTTAGTCCATATTTACATTCCACCCTTATGTTTGTTCATTCCTCAATCTTGAGGATTTTGAAAAGTCGTGCCTACTCTGTTACTGATTGAGAAGGGTCTTAGATCCCATGGGGCAGATGGATGGAATTTTCTTGCTTGCACTTGTGGATACCCTTTTTTTTTTTTTTGGATAGGCATTGTCCATCATCATCCTTCTGTTAGTTGTCAAGGGCAAGTCCAATGAACTGGAGAGTAGGTATTTCAACTGTGTTGAGATTCAGGTCTCAACTGGCATATGAACACACCAAAGATTTAACTTTCTTGGACACATATTTAAGAACCATAGTGCTAATAATAGGTTAAAATAAAAGGAACAGAAGAGTCATATGTGGCAAAATTATAAATGAGTCCAAATTTGTTACATTGGGGAGCATATATTTCAAAATAGGGCCCACTGACAGGGTGCCGAATTCCTGATATTATCTGTCTTGCATATAGTGTCTAGATGTCTCTAGGGCCTTCAGGATTCCCACTGTTTGAGGCACTGTTTATTGTGCCAGACAATGAGATCCTGCTGAGACATGCGTAAGTGTAACCTCTGGAATGACCTCCCAAGTCAGTTTAAATCTCTTAACTATAAAAACTCATTTGAATTGAATATTTCCCACTTCTGGTCAAGGTTTTTTTTACAAATGCATCGCTAGTTGGTGCTTAGTAATAATCCCTCAGTGCAGGGGACACTCATCCCCAGAGGTCCTGTCCCAAACCAGGGGGAATGTAGTACATTTTTATGTTGTATTTGGCTTAGAGAAAGGCCACAGTTGAACATCAAGGAGGCTTTTAGGAGGTAAGTCTTAGGCAGTATACAATACTAACCCAAATTTCGATTTCACAAGTATAAGGTTTATAAGTACAACCATCAACATCACGGAGCTGGCTTAAAGGTCTATCTTACTTCCCTAGGGACTTCCCATGAAGTCAGGGCATTATGCTGTTTTATTACAGAATGCAGCAGGACTTTGTAGGATGGGAATTCAATATTGTTTCAGTTATTTTGTGGGGCTCCACCCACCAAGACAATGACCCTTGACCATTTGAAAATATCATATGACATAGAGTCATGCCTGAGGTATACCCCTTCCCACAAATCCCCCCATCACAAGCATCTGAAACCAGTGATTCTTCCCTGCAACTGTTGTGACCCTTCTGTAATCCAAAACCTCCCCAAAAACAAAGCCAAAAATTAAACAAATAAAAATAATAAGAAAATAAAATAATAAAAATAAAAAATAAAATAAATTATTTTCATTTTGTTTTTCGTCACCCTAAGATTTGTTGTCTTTTATTAATACATATACTGACAATTTCTTCCTTATGTTCCCCCAGTGTCTATTTTTCACTTTATCTTCAAAAGAAATTTTAGGTTACAGAAAAGACACATAGAAATATAAGGGATTGCCTTATATCTAAACTCCTCTCCATCTCCCACTCTCACCTATTAATTACATTTTACAGGTGTATGGTACATTTGTTACAATTGATGTACAAATATTGAAGCATTGCTACTAACCATGGTCAATGGTGTATATTATGGTTTACATTTGCACCATACACTTTTATGGGTTTTGACAAAACTTAAAATGTCCTGTATCCATCATTGCAAGATCATGCAGAACTTTTCCAATGCGTCAAAAATACCCTATGTTCCATCTATTCTATTATTTCCTCCCCCTCTATGGTGACCACTAAAGTTCAATTTTTGATGAATAAGGTTCATAGTTACTTGGAATAATATTGAGGGCTTGACAGATTGGTCTGTTTTCTTTTATTAGGCACTGCCTATGTTCTTGACAGACCTTTGTCCCTGTATTTGAAAAAATAGCACAACTCCCAAGAATGGGAGGTTAATATTTTCTTGTTTATTGTGTGGGTCTTCACCCACTGAGTTAACACACTATGACAAGATGAACACTGACATAGTCCATAGAAGCATGACCTAGGTGCACCTTATCCCAGATATCTCCCAATCCCTAACACACTGCATCATTATCCCTCACCTGCCATATTTGCCAAAAGAACATCCCTACCATTGTCATTTTAACCACAGACCTACAAATCCCCAGAGCTAATCTGTCCCTTCCTCCAGACTTTCCCCCAGTTCCATGGATAGTCCAACCCAACTCCTCCTCACAATCCAGCACAGTCAAACCCAATCACATCACTGTACCATTATCACCCTCATTCACTACCCAACCATCCCTTTCCAACTTATCATAGATTTTGCACATAATGATCATCAGCTAACCACCTTCTACTCCCTTTCTGTCTCCTGAAAGTCCTTGTTCTAGGCTCTGGCTCTGTTAATCTGTGCAATTTTTTTAAGTCATATCAGTGACGTCATGTAATATTTGCCCTTCAGTGACTTCAAGTTCTTCAAGATTCATCCATGTTGTCCTCTGTGTTAACACGGCATTCCTTCTTACAGTTGAGTAATATTCTATTGTAAGTATATACCACAATTTGCTTATCCATTCATCTGTTCATGGACATTTGCATTGCTTCCAACTTTTGGCAATAATGAATAATGCCTCTATGAACACTGGTGAGCATATATATGTTTGCATCCCTGCTTGCAATTCTTCTGGTATATACCCAGAAGAATTGCATGGATCTTTTCTCAATATTTCTCTATTAAGAACATTCATACCACTCTATTTAAAATTTCATCTTCCCCATCTCTCATCAATCCAGCTTTTGCTTCCCTCAGCAGTTACCATATCTAACATTCCACATATTTTGCTTACCTTTTCTTTCATCTTTATCTTCAGCACTCTAGAAGTTCTGGTGATACAAGATTATTACTAATTAGGTTCAATCATGTATTGCAAGCATGTAGAACAGTGACTCAATAAATGTATTTTTATGACTAAATTTACAGATGATAAAATGGAGACACAGCTAGATTGCAGAAATTGTTCATGGTGAATCAACAGCTTTAAGAACAAGCTCATATTTGAACCAGGACCATCTGAATTTAGAACTCACATTATTCTTCACCAGGCTATGATATGACTGAATTTCTTCAGAAGTATACTACTGCTATCAGAGGTTTTTACACTCTTATCAAAGGTTTGATATTGCAGTGTCCAGGTGTCTAGGTTCTTGGCTTTGTTGTGAGAGACAATTCAAGGACGAGCCACAAATCAATCAGGCAAGCAAATAATTGGTTGTGGGTTAAAGAAAGAAAAAGAAGGTATACCTTTCAGAGTTAAAGGTGGACATTTCAAAGGAAAAAAAATGCAAAGTTCTGCCATGGGGTCCCCTGGTTTTTGGGGATACAGGATTCCAGGGTCTGTCTTGGTAATCAAGGGCTTAGGGTGAGGGGACTCAGAGGTGTTGGGTGCCTAAAGCTGTGGGGGGTGCTGTCCAGTGGTGAATGGCTTCTGGCTGCTGTCCACGACCTCTGGAAGGCATGTTAACCAGTGGTGATTTGGCCTGATCAAGGTCCACAAGGCATGATGTCACTGTTCATGAGGTGTGGGGTAACCTGAAAACTAGGTGGATGGATGGTGGTGGTGTCCTCTTGCCACTTCCTTCTTTGCTGGATGCCTTCTGATAACACAGCCTTTGGGTGTGTGTGCTGCAAGCTGCAGGGTGTGTGTGCTTGTAAGCTGCCCCTTCCTAACTTGCTTGTGTGACTCCATAGGCTAATTAAGTAAACAGATCAATTCCTCAGTTTCTCTTACCAGGCTTACTAGGCTTCTCTTCCCTTCCTCCTCAGTTTCCTATTTTATCCTACCTCAAGTCCCCTCTGAGAGAGTTTGTATATACTTAATCTTAAGGGGGAGTTGAAGGGTGAAAGTCATTCTTCTGTATCTGTTTCTTGCTGATTATGGATTGTAGTTTCTGCATGACAGAGTACAAAAACTCTCTTGCTATGCTACTGGGACTAGAAAGAGAGGTACTTGTTTTAATGGTTGAACCTGGATATTCATTCATGAGTAGGAGCTTGTCTTTGTGTTGGAACACATTAATCCTGGTAGAAATAATTTGAGTTAGGAGCTTAAATATATAGGGATTGAATAATAGTGTAAGGATTGTTGAACAGGTGCCTAGGAAGGTTATAAACCAAGAGGCGTGAGAGAGGTATGAGGACAGCAAGAATGGAGTGCTGTTCCATTCATATTTAGTTATGGTTTTAAAGGACTACTGCTGGTGGAAGCAGCAAGATGGCAACACTTTAAAAGGGTGCTCACTATCTCTCTCGCAAGGGAAGGCTGAATGGGGATAAGATCTTGCTCCAGTGGGCTGTTTTGGGAACCCACAGAACAGGAGGCTTCAGGGCATTGATCTGGGGGGAGCTGGACAGGGAGATAGATTGCTCAATATAAAACCGTGAGTTTCTCTCTCCATGACTGGAATCTGTGGACAGCTAAGACCCACCCTCAGGGCAGGAAGCTGCTGTGAGCTCTGACTCTTGCCAGCCACTCAGCAAGAGGGAGCATTCTCTGAGAGTAGGAGTGTTCTGGTGAGGGGTGGAGAGGGGTTTCCTTTCTTTGAATTTAATTGCCTGGACCCCATCTGAGCTTTGGGGTACATACCAGCCAGCTCCAGCTTGAAGTGGCACCAGGAAGAGGGAGAGGTGAATCTGCTGAGTAAGGCTGATTTACCTAACTGCCCTGGGATAGAGAAACTTGACCTGGGAGAGGGCAGAGTCAGGCAATAGACTAGGCCTGTGCTGAAAACTATCAAAATTTCAACTCCCCTTAGGGAGGCAGGAAGTAGGAAGCACTAAATAACCTACCAAGATCCTATTTAGGGTCCCCTGGGAGGACGAGGTGGTCTTGAAGAGGGTTGAGAGTCATTTATCTGCAGTGAGTTCAGTCACCAGTGTCCCATTTGAATTTCAGAAGGGAATTCAACCTGACCAGGAGAGATGAGGGGGGTTTTTTGCTCACACAGTCTATTGCATCCTGCTGCCCTGGGAGAGAAAGCAATAAGAATCGAAAAGTGGAAGTGACAGACAGACTCATAATCAGCAGGAGTCTACCCAACTGCAAAGAGTCAAACCTGCCTAAGGGAAAGTGACTGGAAAGCTTTCTGAAGAGCTAACAGACCCAACAAGAAAGGTTAGCACAGTGGAGGAGCTCCACCTTGAATATACAAGGTCCCTAGTTTAATTCCTGGCTCCTCTTAGAGCAATGATTCACCAGAATATCAAACATCCAGCTGATACTTCAGGACAGGGAGAACATAGACATTATTTTTGTATTAGCTTCTCTTGGGTCAATTATTTTCCCTTAAAAAAAAAAAGGTTACTTTTTAAAAGAAATTTAACTTAGATTACTCAATAAAACCTGCTTCAAAACCTGTGAAGGGCAGGATGCAGAGAAATTGATTGATGAACACTGGCAGCCTGAGAAGCTCCTTAGGGGCATAAGAGGGAAGGTGGTTTTTCCTTAGTTTGTGTTTCATTGCTTGCTTGTCAGTTTGTGTTCTTTTTGTTGTTGTTGTTTTTTCTTTTATTTTTTTCTCTTTCTTCCCCCTTCACCTTTTATTCATTTTTCTTTTCTTTTTTTTTCTTAATTAGGTGCTGCTAGCCATTTTTCTGGTTTTTATTTCTATCTTGTCTATCCTGTTTTCTTCCTTTGAGTAACTTTTTTTTTGCCTTTTATTTTTTCTTTCTCTCCTCATCACACTGGCCTTTTAATTCATTCTGTATATTTTTCTGTATTCAGTTTCCCATTTCATTGTTGATACTCTACTTTTTTATTCCTATTACTCTACACTGCTTACATGAGTTAATATTCATTTTCCAAGGTCTTATATGGTTCTTCTTCTACCTTTTATTATTATTATTACTATTATCCTTTTTCTTATCTTACCTCTTTCACTTTCTCTGGCATTAATATTTTCCCTTCATGCAAACATAGACAACAGCAAGGAAATAGAATAAGAGGAACAAAGTGTCAAAGAGAAAATTTAACATACACACAAAAACAAAAACTGAATAAAACTCTAGAGTAGAGAGAGAAACTAATCAACTGAATAAACCCATCAAGATAAAAAGATGACCAGACACCAACAAAAAATTACAAATCATATTAGAAACAGGAAGACATGGCCCAGTCCAAAGAATATACTAAAAACCAGGAAGAGATACAGAACATTGAACAACTAATCAAAGCCATCCAAACAAATATCATGGACCAACTTAGTGAAGTGAAGGAACAGATGAAGGATATTAAGAAGACACTGGGAGAACATATTGAAGAAATTGTAAACATACATGAAAAAGATAACAGATATGATGGTGATGAATGGCATAATACAAGAAATCAAAAATACACTGGAAGCACATAACAGCAGAGGAAAGAATTAGTGATGTGGAAGACAGTACATCTGAAATTAAACAAACAGTAGAAGAGATAGATAAAAAGATAGAAAAAATAGAGCAGGGACTTTGTGAGCACACAAACCTATGTAATTCTAAATTATATATATAAATACACATATTTCTGAATATCTTTTATATGGTATTGATTTTTGAAGTTTGTGATATGGTTCAATTTTAGATATAAAATGAAATTACATGAATTGAATCTCATGGTATTATAATAATATAGGATATATGAAAAGGTGCCAAACAAAATTTGAGTGAAATGTACCTGGTGATTTGAAGATGGTGATTTATAGAGCTTTGACTTTTTTAAAGAGGTAAAGGAAACATCCTTAAGAAAGTTATACCTGAGCGGAGATCTTGAAGGATAAGTGAATGACTAGATTGCTAAAGTGGGAAGGCTTTTTCTGGTGAAATGAGCAGCATATGTAAGATTTCTTCAGGAAGGAGCATGGCAAGCTATTCTTCTTATCAACACTGACAATGGTAGGCAGTATGGAGTTAAAAGATATAATGCAGTTGTGTGTCAATTACTTTCCTTTTTTAAAATATATATTTTTAACTTTTTAAAAGTTAATTAGATTACATAAATGTTATACAAAAACTATAGGGATTCCCATATGCCCCACTCCCCACACCTCTTACACCCTCCCACATAAATATCCTATATTAGTGTGGCACATTCATTGCAATTGATAAATGGATCCTGGGGCTTTCTCATTAAGCATGGATATAGTTCACATTGTAGTCTACACTCTCTCCCACACAGTTCTGCATGTTATGTGATGATATAAAATGGCCTATATCTATCATTGCAGTGTCATTCAGGATGGTTCCCAAGTCCTGAGAAAGCCCCCATATCACAACGGTTTTTCCCTCTCCCTGCCCCCAGAACCTCCAGTGGCCACTGGCTCCACATCAATGATATAAGTCCTTCCATTGCTAGAATCACAATATGTCTATAGTAGAATACCAGTAAGTCCTCTCTAGGACATAGTTCTTTCCCAAATCTTGAGGATTCTGAAATGGTGATGTCCACTCCAACTCTAATTGAAAGGGGCCTTATATCCCATGAGAAAGATGGATGTGACTCTTTTGCTCGTGGATGCAGACTCTCTCTGTTCCTTGAGATGGTCTTTGTCAATCATCATGTCCTTTCTAGTTGTCTTGGGAGTGTCCAATAAGTATTTCTTCAGTGAAGAAATAGCCAAAACAGTTATTAAGTAAAAAAAAGAAAGACAGAAAGTTGTTGTTGTTTTTTCCCTAGACTTGACAGATTTTAGTCTTTTGGGAGTGAAGGAGAACTTAGATTCACAGTCTATGAAACTAATATACTCAACTCATACAAACACTATTAAAAAATATTATCAATCCTGGCACATTTCTCACAAAATAAAAATGCATATTCTCAAGTTAATAACTTCCCCAAAAAAATAATTGTTTCCTAATTGTAATCAAAACCATTTCCATTGTTCACAAAACATTTTTCAGAATCAAACACACACACAAAAAGAAGTAATGCATAGTTCCCAGTATAATTCAATTTAGTTTATATTGCTAAAACAATTAAAAAGTGTTGGTCAGTTTTAAGAAAGAAGGCGGGGCAGTTGTGGCTCAAAAGTTTGGGTATCTGTTTCCCATATGGAAGGACCTGGATTCAATCCCTGGGACCTCCTGGTAAAAATAAATAAAAATATAGAAAGCACGTGGGCCACCAGGCCCCTTACATAGGTGAGCTGTCAGGTCCCACGAGCTGGTGAGCACACCAGGCCCCATGCATGGGTGTGCCCTCAGGTCCAGCAAGTGGGTGCGCCAACAGGCCTGCATGTGGGTGTGCCGCCAGACCCCATGCATGGGTGCACCATCCCTGTGCTGTGGGTACGCCATCAGGCCCCACCAGTGAGTGCATCGTTAGGTCCGCCGAGCCATACAGCAAGATGATGATGTAACAGGAGAGTGACACAAGGAGAGCCAAGAGAAGACCCAAAAAACCAGGAACTAAGGTGGCACAGGCTGTAGAATGCCTCTCTCCCATCTCAGAGGTTCCCAGGATCAAATCTTGGTGAAGGCAGGAAGAGAAGGTTGAGAAAAGAGGGTAGGAAACAGACATAGAGATTAGCCCAGTGAATGGACACAGAAACAGCAAAAACGGGGGGTGCAAAAATGGATAAAAAGTAAAATAAAATAAATAAATAAATCCTTAAAAGAAAAGGAAGGAAGGGAACAAAATCTAATATTAGAACACGTTTCCTCTGGTTGGACAATGGATTATGCCTTCCAAGATGAAATAAGAAGTGGACATCTCTATGAGAATATCACTGTGGCATCCAAAATACAGATATGAATAACTGATTCCTGGATAGGTCTTGGAGATGGAAACATGTCGATGTATTACAAAAGAATTTGGTAGCAAAACCAAGCAAGGATTAGTTATTGATTGACTCTGAACAGTGATGGAGTAAAAGATGACAAGGAGGATTCTAAAATGTTGGGGTTTTCATATTAAATGGGTGGGTGCCCATTACATAAGATACCATTGTCATTATTTGTGTTTTTTTTACTTTAGAAGTAGTGAAATAAAGCTGAATTTAATTTTGATCTTGATGGCTTCCACAATTCAAGTTTGTATTCACAAAGAAATAATCAGTGAAGCAGACAGATAGTTTACGTGGAAATTCATTACAACAACATTTAGAAGGATCATACATGAATACACCTTAATGTTAAAAATATAATTAACTTTTATTTTAGCAAATTTAGACCAAAGAATAATATACAGGCAAACAAATCAGAAAGTTAAAAATAAATTACTAATAAGGGAATTGCTTACTTACTAAAAGTAAACATATGCCTGCATGTTCAACCCAGCTGGTAAAAATGTGTATACAAAAGTACTGTCAAGAATTAGGATACAGCCAGAAAAAAAATTTGTATTTAAATTTCAGAATTTTCTTCAACTACTATGCCTTTTTATAAACAAAATAAAATAAAATGTCCTTTGACTGTAATTTTGACACCTTTCTCTTCACATTTGATTTTGTTTTGTGCTATCACTGTATGATTTTATGAATATATGATTTTACTTTATTTTGTTCATTTCATGATTCAAAATATTTAGCCTTAGTGCATCCTTCCTGAAGAAAATGGAATAATTTGGGTTGCCAAATTACCTGTTTCCAACGGAAACACTCTTGTTGTGTTTAATGTATTTTAAAAATTTAAGTTCTAAGAATTTACAAAAATGAAATATCAGGATAAAATGAATGAGTGGGACAACCAAACTTCTTTTTTAAGTCTTCAAGCTGTAATTCATTTTGTGTCATGAGCTCTGCTTTTAGTGTACACTGCCTACCTGCATATCCAGTTTTTACCTAGCAACAGGAAGAAACAACATTTTAGGACAGGTGAAGCGACAAATAGAAAACTGAATTATATGTGCATATATTAACATACATTATCACAAGGAATCACATTTTAGAATGATTACTACCATTAACAAGTTAAGGAAATATCCCTTCAGTTTGGAAAACATACATAATTTACTGTTCTCTGATTCAGAAGTTTTCACTGTTATTCTGTTAGTTTGTATATAGCTTTTGATATTTTGATGGAAATAGAAAAGTTAAGAAATATGTATGGCACAAATTACACCTTTATAAGTAGAGATAATTTTGACAATAGTATCCGTGAATTTGTACCTCTTTGAAAGTGAAAACTAACTAGGCTCTCAGAAAAAATAAATATTCTACCTTTAAATGTATTCCATACTAATACATGCCAAAATTTAATATAAGAAACATTTAGTATAAGAATCATATGAAAACATTTGCGTATGATTTCATTTTATTCTCTGATCATTAATAATTGCTTGTTTAAAATGTTAGTTGCTTAAAATAACACTTCTTAATATTTACTGTGCATACCGTTCACTTGGAATCTTGTTAAAATGCATCTTACCACGTAGGGGATCTGAGATGCAGCCTGAGAATATGCATTTCTCAAAAGCTCCTGGGTGACCCTGATCACATTTTGAACAGCAAGGGTCTAGAAAGATTTAGGAGGCAATCAAATGGAACACATTCATTTTAAAATGCTGCCTTGGGACTATCTTCCAGCATACTTTTTTTCCTTTTAGTTCCTAAATTGTTTTAAAATGCACTGAAAATTTTAAAGATTTTTCATTCACATAGGCAGATGTACATACTAATGGGAAAGAATTGCATTTTTGTACTCTGAATTAAACTAATATCTACTGAATTAATTAATTAATTAAAAATGGCATCATACCATGCATACATTTCTTTCATTTGGTTTTCAAGATAAATCTTCAAGGTAAATTTTCCAATAATCTACATTTTTACAGATGAATAAAATGAGGTTGTAAGTAGCTTTTCCACAGCTACAACATTCAAGTGTTCGGACTGATTATGGAATTAACAGGTTGATTTAAAAGGCCACAATCCATGCTAATACATCTAATGTCATTATGTGGAAGCACATGACGTTGTCCCATCATTAAAGCATGATGGAGATAACAACAGCATAAAGCAGGTCAGAGGCCAGGGATCTGGGACCTCCAGGACTGGAGCTCCTAAGCCACATGAGTAACCCCACTGAGACAAAGCTCTCTGTATAGTTTTAACTACATGTCACCTGATTTATACCATCAATTAATGGTTGGTACAGGGATTAAAACCAATCCAGAAAATAAAAATAATGACTTAGATTCAAAATCTACCTGAAAGAGATTTTGTTTTTAAATATTCTTTTAAATTCCCTAATCAACTTGCTTCAAGAATAGTCATGTGAACCTATTTCCCACAGTGTTTAGGACTAGTCAAGAAAATAAATTTAAGAAGAATTAGAAATCTTTTGAGAAGCAGCAGATTGTCAATGGACATATTAGAATACATGTGCTTTAGTGCCAGAATATTCAGATATCCATAAAAACATCATATATGTACAATATCTTCATTTGAACTTTGTTTAAAAAGTCCTTGCAGTAAGTCACAAACTTGAAAACTCTTACATTACATTAAAAAAGACAGATGAATTTAACATGGAGTCATTTGAGTTCACATTTACAATTTCTTATTTTAACCATTTATGGAAATTTTGAATCTTAAAATTCTACTGAAAAAAAAAGGCTTTAAATCACATAAACTTTCTCTGTGGTACACTGTTAACATAGTAGATAATATTTCTCTATATATACATAATATAAATTATAAATTACAACTATTTAAATTATCAAATAATATTAGTGTGGTAGGGTATACATTTTCCTTGTACTGCTACATCAAGTTATTTATATAAGTCCCCTAAAAATGCTGAGTCTTTTGCATTAGTTGTCAAGGTAAAAAATATATAATTGCAATATTGCAAGGCTATACCACTCTTCAAAAATATGTTGAAAAATATTTTGGCTAGCAATAGACTTGAATCTATAATTTAGGCAAATTGCTTAGATGGAAGAGAGTGAACTAATTTTAAAAAAATCTTTTTCATTTTTTTGATTCTCTGATTCTTTAAGAGAAACATAAAAATTTCTATTATTTATGTAACACCAAGGATCAGAGTCTTCTTACTCCTTTTATGAAAGGAATATTGTTAGTAAACTTCAAACTAAGAATCACTTAAAGAAAAACCTCAATTAACTATTTGAAAAGAATATAAGTAGAAATTGGAAAAAGAATCAAGCCAACGTCACCCCATGGAGACAATCCCTTACCTTTTCCTAAGACATACCATGTTTACTTAATTCAACCAGTAACAAAATTAGGATTACAGATAGTTCACATGTATATTAATCTAGATGGGATTGAAGAGTAGAGAAATTAATTTTAAATGAATATTTTTATAAAAATAAAAATAACACATCTGTGAAATCAAGAAATTTACAAATAATTTTCTTTTGTTTTGTGGTTTTAATTTTCAAACTACAGTCACTCTTATGTGCCAAAAGAATACCTGATGTAGTCTATTGTCTTTGCTTATAGAAATACCTAAAATTTAAAACAACTGCACTTATTTGGAGTAAATTACCATTACTTCCAAGACAAGTGAAGAGGAACATGGATATTTCCACATGTATAATTATGGGCTGTATTCTGTTTGGCTATTTTTTCTCAAATGGAATGTTATTAGACAAATTTTCTTGCAATTACTTCCTGTCAGTAAGGCTAGATATTGGAGCCTATATAGCATTTGATTGGATCAGAGAGAAATAAACTAAGATATCTTCTTGCTGCTGGTGGCTGGGTTCCATTAGTGTTGACCAGGTATTATACACTGTTTCGTGGCATCTATGCTATAAATGCCATATTTTCTTTCCCAGATATTTTTTCTTTGTCACCAAGGTTCTGGAAAAGCCATGGCATGAGATCCACTTTATGAGAATTATTTTCATAAACTCATCACTCTAAAGAACAGGAGAAATGTTCTCTATCTTGGGACTTCACATAGGTGCCATGAGGATTTTCTTTTAGTTTGGTTCATTGTGATCTCTCCCTGGGAATAAAGAAGGGACAAAGGAACTACAGGAGGCATTAGCAATGTCTCTACCAGTACTGAAGGAAGAGCCTCCTTAGTGGTTTCCTTAGCTGCCTTTGCCTACAGTATTCATGCCTCAAACGATGATTGCAGAGTAGTAGACCTCTGTATTAGCCAGGGTTCTCTAGGGAAAGAGAAATAATGTACGTAATGACTAGAATACATTTTATAATATATATAATATAATATAAAATTTATGATTTTTTTTCCCATTGGAATTGGCTCAGGTGACTGTGGAGATGGGCAAGAACAAATTCCACAGAGCAAGCTGTAAGCTGGAAACTCCAATGAAGGTTTTCTTTGAATTTCCCAAGAGAAGCTGGCCTACTAAATTATAGATTGAAATTCTCCATTCTGACTGCTGAAATTATCACTTCTGCTTTTAATGCTTTCAACATATTAGATTAGACGTCTCTCATTGTTGAAGGCAATCCCTCAATTGATTGTAGATGTAATTAGTTATAAACGCAATCAAATTACTGACTATTTAAATCCTCACAGTAATAATTATGCCCATGCTTGCTTGACCAAACAACAGGACACCTAGTGAAGTTTACATGTGAACTGAAACATCACAGTGTATCCCCTGTCAACTTCGCAACCATATGCAAATCTCTAAATAAAAACATTAAGTTGTATTTTCACCCAAAAAGGCACAATTTTCCTGTGTATAACTAAAAACACTAACCTTCCCCATTATAGGGTGTAAGTAATTGGGTAACATTCACTTCTGAATTTGATATCTTAAAACAAATATTATAAAATGAAGTTCATGCAAATTACATCATATAAAAGGGGTTAAAACAGAGAAGAAAGCAAAGGTATTTGCTTTATGTATATATACAAACATACATATAAGAAAACAAAGAAAAAATATGTATGACCATTACACTCCTCATTTCTTAAACTGATCATATGGTCATAGCTTGTACTTATAACTACCTTCTTCCACTACTCATTCCATACTCCCTTTACGCTCAGCATTTCACCTCAACTGCCTGTGATTCTTGCAGGAATGGATGACTTAAACCTCCACTCCTGAAGTTTCTGGGCCTTTGTTAGCTTCACCTGGATTGGGTTGTGGCACTTTTCCATTGACCTTAATCACAGGACATGGTAGTACTAAGAGACGCCTTAGGGGATATCCTGGATTCCAGGCAAACTCTTCTAAACTTACTTTGTATTGTAGCAGTCATATTTCCTACTTGATAACCAAGATCTCTCATTCCAGCTATTAATTCCCACCTTTTCCTGTTGACGCAAATGTAGGAGAAGTCCAAAGTATCCAGGTGGCAGTCTTAAGTTCCAGTTAAATGGAATAATCCTTATTGGAATCTCTTGGTGGAGGCATCCCTCCTTTTGTAACTAAGACCTGTAAACCAGCAAAGCTTTAATTTGTAGGGACATGAAACAAACTTCTTTTTCTAGTGGATGAGTAGGGGTAATAATGATTGGTGCTTTTCCCATTTCCATCCCTTCATTCCTGGGTATGGGAGAAAGAACATCATAGATGGTTGCTGATTTAGAGCATGTACAGTCTCCTGAAGAACATTGTCACTGCCCTGCAAATTACTGCCACCCATTTGACACTGTAATTGAGTCTTCAAAAGGCCATCCCTTCTTTCTATCAATCCAGCTGCTTCAGGATCATGAGGAACATGGTAAGACCAGTGTATTCCATAAACATGTGCCCATTTTTGCACATCATCAGTCAAGAAGTGGATTCCTGGATCAAAAGCATATAGTGAGGAATACCATGATGGTATTAGTGTGTTCTATAAGTCCATGGATGTTAGTTTTGGCACAAGCATTGCATGCAGGGAGGGAAAACCCATATCTGGATCGTGAGTCTACATTAGATTGAATAAACATTGCCCTTTCCATGATGAAAGCGGTCCAATAGGCTCATCCCCTCAGGGAATTGTGGCATATTGGAGGCTGATTATTGGTCTCTGCTGATGGCAGAATAGGTGTTAAGCAGTTGCTATTAGTGAGTGGAAGCCCATGTTGCTGGGATCATGCAAAACCCCCATCCATATCAGCATAGCCACATTTTTTCATGAGCCCACTGGGCAATGATAGGTGTGCCTAGGGTAAGAGGCTAACTGGTATCCACAGATTGGATCACCATATCCACTTTATAATTCAAATTTTCCACTGTTGAAGTCACACTTTCATGAAAATTTACATGGGACTCAAATATTTTCATGCTTTTTGCCCACTCAGAAAGGTCTATACACATTCCTCTTCCACAGACCTTTTTGTCACCAATTTTCCAACCATATTCTTCCCAAAAACCAGACATTCCAGCCGAAATATTGCAGACAGCCCATGAATCAGTATACAAATGCACTTCCAACCATTTCTCCTTCTAAGGAAAATGAAAAACTAAGTGCTCTATTTAAAGTTCCATGCACTGGGTGGATTTCCTCTCATTGCTATCTTTCAGGGATGTCCCATTAAGGGGCTGTAATGTTTCAGCTGTCTACTTTTGGGTATTACATGATTATTGTTCAGAACTGACTGCAAACCACTCCTGACCTTTCTCTTCCACAGCCAATTGATCATAAAGGATTCCCTAAGAGGCTTTATCTGTGGGCTAGGAAAAAGAAGGTAAAGTGGCAGGAGTGGGGGCCAATGAACATTTGGGCCATTTCCTCATATACTTACATGTGCCTTCAGGGCTTCCTTGAGCACTATCTTGTATATGCCTCTTCCTTTTTATGATGGAGTTCTGCTGTGCACATCCAAATTTATGGCTTGGAGGGATAGAAAACATTCAGTTCATGTTGAACCACTCAGATCTCAGAGAAACCTAGTATGTCATGGTTAAGCATCCAATCTGTACTAAAGCAGAGTAGCAGGCCAAAAGCTGTTTCTCAAATGGAAAATAATTATCTGCAGAGGATGGCAGGGCTTTGCTCCAAAATCCTAATGGTCTGGGCTGTGATTATTTTATAGGGGCCTGCCTAATGTTCTAGAAAGCATCTCTATTTGACACTGTTAATTCTAACATCACTGCATCATCTGGATCTTATGGCCTAAGTGGCAGAACACATTGAACAGCAGCAGGGAAATTTTGCAGAGCCTCCACTTGCTCTGGTCTCCACTCAAATCTAGCAGCATTTCAGGTCACTCGGTAAATGGGGAGGTGTAGCAGTAGTCTAGAGTAGCTTCTACTTCTTGCTCACTAAGTCCAATCAACATGATAACATCAATATAATAGACGAATGTAATTTCTTGGGAAAGGGAGAGATGATCAAAGTCCCCGTGGACAATATTATGACATAGGGCTGGAGAGTTGATATACCCCTGGGGCAGGATAGTGAAGGTATCTTACTGGCCTTGTCAGGTGAAATCAAACTGTTTCTGGTGGTCCTTACTAATGACGATTGATAAAAAAAATATTCCCATTTCAATAGTTGCATGCCAGATACTAGTGGATATATTGATTACTCAATCAGCGATATTATATCTGGAAAAGCAGCAGTTGGATTTGCCATCTGGTTAAGTTTATGATAATCCACTCTCATTCCCCAAGATCCATCTGTTTTCTGCACAGTCCAAATACGTGAGTTGAATGTGTGTAGACCTTTCTGAGTGGGCATCACCACCTCTGTTTCATTCAAGTGGTAGCACAAATCTCCGCAATCCCTACAGGAATGTGGCATTACTTTTGCTTTACTATTTTGCTAGGCAGAATCAATTCTAGCAGCTTCCACTTGGCCTATTGACATCTGAAAGTGAATGCAAAGAAATAACTTTGAAAGTTGTGATTAGTGGAAGAGAAGAACGATAAATTTCCTGTTTTTTACTAATGTGGCAACAGAAATTGTAAAATATAATTATTACACAAAGACAATATTAGCATTTACAAAATGAAAAAAACCCTGTTATGTTAAGAAAGTTTAAGATTAGGATGACATGTTTGCAAGCATTAATCTCTATTTCAAGGGAACAAAAATAGTTTTTCTTTTTCTATTATCACATATATTGCTTCTAATGTATCATTTCTATATATTTACAAGACAAAACAATGAAATTAGGTTTTTAAGTAGACTTTTTAATAGATGCTTCATATATTATGGTCCATATCCCTATATTAAACTTTGAATTAGGCATAGTATCTACAGTGTATGACAACATGATTTGCCC
>JAQZBX010038750.1:0-23284 GCA_029593785.1 Cabassous unicinctus
TCTGTACTTCTGTTTAAAATGTTCAACTTTTTTTAAAAACTAAGAAAATACAATTTAAAAAGTCTATTTGCAGTATCAAATAAAACCCTAAGAAATTTGGAAAATTTACATGAAGAAAACGCTAAATCTATATTGACATAGGAGAAGAAATAAAAATGTGGTAAATCTTACCATGTCCCTTAAAAGGAGGACTCAATGTCTTAAAATTGGCAGTTCTTCTCACTTAATCTATTAATGCAACGTAATCCCAATCAGAAATCTCAACTGGAGTACTTTTGGAACTTGACAACTATATTCTAAACTTCATCTGGAATAGAAAATACATGAAAAGAGCCCCAAGTTTTCCAATAAGAACAATGAGAGAGAACTTGCCCTAAGAGATGGTTCAGAAATAGACTAATAGAGTCATGGGACAAAATAAAGTATACAGCATTATTACCATCATCTTTTTCGTTAAACGGGGAAATGGCCATTTTCACCAAAGCTAAATACCAAGAAATGACCACTGGTGTCCCTACCCTAATGTTATATTTGAACTTATTATGCAAGCAACATGATATCACTCAAGCCAAAGGCCTGCAACCTCAAAAAGGTTCTCTGAGTTTTGGGGAGAAATCATTTTTTGTTCTTCACAGTAGATGAACAGGGGTACTCATAATTAAGCATAATTCTGTCTAATGAACAAGAGGTCACAAACTTAGTAAAAGCAGAAATATTAAATTTCTTAGCAGACAATTACCCACTTGTAGCTAATTTATTCTAACTACAAGGCAGTGACTGGATCTCAGGATATGCAGAGGAAGAGACAGTATGAATTCTGGGCAGCTTTGATCAGCAGCAAAGGACACTGATGAGTACTTGAAGGCCCAATGATTTCTCATGAAAGATCATCTAACCCAAGAAACTTCAGTTAACACCACTGTATTCTCATGTAGTTACTGCAATAGTCTTCTGGTCTCCTTCACTCCAGCCTCACCCCTCCCATCACTATAAACTATTGTCAGAGAGATCTTCTTAAAATCCAAATCTGAATAATCTCTCCTCAGCTGAAAACTTTCTGCTGCTTTTTGTTGTTGTTTGTTTGTTTCTTTGTTTTTTGATAATACTCAAACTCCTTAACCTGGATTATAAGGTCTTCATTTTAATACCCAGCCTTTGCCTGCTTCTTCATCTTCAACCCTTCACTTATTTGCCTAATAAAATCCTTCTCATCCTTCAAGGCTCAGTTCAAATGTTGCCTCTAAAAATCCTTCACTGACTTCTCTATACCCAAGGTACCAATGAAACACTCCCTTGTTAGAGTGCTTGTATTACTGTAATTATAGTAATATAAGCACATCTGCCCACTAGGCCATAAATTACCGGAAGAGAGGTCATCGCTTTTATTCATCTTCATATCTCCAATCAGCACCTTGTATTAAAGTAGCACTCACTATATCTTTATGGATTGTACAAATTAATTATTAGCAATTAAGGATTCCACAAATACCTCTCAACTTTGCCCTCCCTAAAAATGGCCTTGTACAAAGAAGTCAAAAGACATGACATGAGAGAAATCACAGGTATTAAACGTGTAGCATCACCTGAACACAAAAATCTGCAAGACTGAAAAGAACAGCTCCAGCCATCATGACCTGGGAACTGGGAGACTACATTCTGTCTACAGATCTGCTGTATGTCTTTGAGAAAATTTTATAACCTCTCCATATCTATAATTTTCTCCTTATGCAAGAATGAGATTGCTATGGTTTCTTCCTGTGCCAGATATCTAGTACTCATTCTTTTTTATTATTTTTATTAAGTAGTTTCATTGACATATATTCGCACACGATTCAATCCATCCAAAGCATACAGTTGATGGCTCTCAGTATAATCACAGAGTTGTGCATTCATCACCACAAACAATTTCAGAACAAATTCATTACCCCAAAAATAAAAACCCCATACTGCTGATACACCCCTATTATTTTTAGCATTGGAGTGGCAACTTTGTTACAATTAATGAAAGAATATTAAAATATTACTTTTAACTATAGTCCATAGTTTGCATTAGGTGTATTTTTCCCTTCTACCACCCTATTATTAATACCTTGTAATAGTGACATACAATTGTTGTAGTTAATGAAAAAAAAATCTTATATTTGTAGCACTCACTCTTACACTGACAACAGATACCTTCAATAAGGCATTCAAACACAGAATGCATAGTGCTGGCATGTAGGTTATACTAAGCCAAAGGGAAAACTAGTAGTAGATTGTACCAAGGTTCTAGGTCAAAGAGCTTTTTATTCACACCCCAGAACAAATACTTTTTTTTTTTTTTTCAATTCAAGTAGATGAAATATGAATTATCCTTATTTCTATGAGCATACTATCGTACATTCTGTGGTTCTTTTTCATCTTCCAAATGCTTTCAGAGATGTTATACCAGTAAGTCTTATTAACAATCTTGTGAGGTAAGCAAGGAAGTAGTATCATCTTTGTTACTAAAAACGAAATTGAGGTTCGTAGACATAACAAGGTTATAAAAACACTCGCCATATGTGCCTTAAGTCTGCTACAACTTCTGTTTTTATGTTGCAGTTCAAATTCCTTTCATCCTCACAGTGTTGTTTTAAGCATCACTGAGATACCTTCTAACTCAGAGATTTAGTATATTACACTATATTATGAAGCAAATAATAATGATGTTAAGAAGAATGTAAAGAAGAATTATTCCCTAAGTATATACATGAACACAAAATTTAAGAGAAAACATGAGGTTTACACTTAATATACTTTTAAGATTAAGGATATACCATGAAAACGCAAATTTCTTCTGTTTGGTCTCCCTGACTCTGAATGAACAATTCTCAATTTTGTATTCCGGTCAATTGAAACCACTTTCACTAACATTACTATTTAATATGCAAATCAGATTCATAAAAATTCAGAATCTATTAATTTTACATACTCTGAAACAAGCTGATCTAAATATAAAATGTTGCTCTTAAAATTGGTCTGGAATTGAGAAGAAAGATTTCTTTAAAAATAGTCTTGCTAGTAACTAAGCATATTTTAGTAACAAGATGGGCAGCCAGCAAAGGAAATTTTTCACTCAGCAAAATAAATCATTAAAATAAATAATTAGAAATCCACTAAATAAAATATAAAATATATGCTCAATAAAAAATCTCCAGTAAAACCATGTATCTGTGAAGACATCCACCTTGAAAGAAGACACCACACATTCATGAACTCTAAATGCTTACATGACGAGAAGAATTCATTCAAATTTCCAGTGTTTAAGAATTAAAGCTTTATTTTAAAAGATTACTTTATGTGGTGAAATAGAAATCATTCTCATCGTTACTGCCATGATGTGCAAAGTAAGATTATCCTGATAGTATGCCGTGCAACTCAATTTACTCCTACATTTAGCATACAAAAGAATTTCCAAATATATTAAAAGACAAAACTCCAAGTGGAAAATCCTCTGACCATCAACGTATCGAATAAACCAAATCCTACCCTATGTCTACATAAAACCTCCTTCCAAAATTTAGAAAACTTAGCTTACTCAGGAAATCTCAACCATGGTATAATTTATATTTCAAAAGAAAGCAAGTGTCAATGCTGGTACTGTGAACAAGGAATACTGAAGTTAACACCACAAACTACCAACAATCTCTGAGCACTGACATACAGTAAAGTTACATTTGAGTTGATGCACATGAATAATCTGAAATGACAGGTAAATTCCACTTGGAAGATAGGTTTAGAAGACATTTATTGGCATGTCGTTTATTCTGTCTGACCAGATAGGAACATTTCTTATAATTCAAGAACAATCCCCACATATTTTAAATTTCTCATCTTCTAACTCATACTTTAAAATGTTCCCCTCATACCACTAGAGCTGACAGATAGGTTCTAAGAAGCTAATACATGGATTCTGCCTCCATTTTATCAATGCTGAATAGTTATGCTATTTCATTTTATAAAGCTAATTGTTTTCACTATCCATGACTATTTCTAATATAAATTGAGACTCATTCAGGCCAGATTATAGTAGAAAGTTAAAATATAGCTTTATTCATTTTGATTCAAACTCAGATTTGACTGTTTAAATTAAAACCTTTTGCTTATAAGTGTCAGACAACTGGAATTTTTAAAGCATGTCTGAATTCTTGACTTGTAACCTAAGAGTACAAATGATTTTGCCAATGACTCTTTGCTGTAATGATGCACCTCCAATATTTCAGCATGCAAATTCTACCATTATAAAATGTTTTTGCAAGAAAAAACATTTTTGCCAGATCAAAAATTCTTCGTTACATTTTCATCTCATATTGAAATATAATATCTCAAATATTTTACTAAGAGTTCACATAAATCTTTAACTTAGCTAAACATAAAATAAGAAATGCATATCCTCCTTTTCTAGGACTATTACACTTACCTTAAAATTAGTAGTATGACTCTTACCTTTTTCTGGACTTAAGTTTTTATACACTTCAAGGTCTGCCATTAAATTTAATAGTTACATATTATTGGCAAGAGCAGTAAAATTTCTCTCTAAAGGCAAAGCCTTTTTCTGATACACATCTCCAAAATGAAAAGAAAAAAAAAAATCCATAGCAGCACCAAGAACTTGATTCATGCTGCCCTTTATGGCATGATGAGATCTTCACAATTCAGGCTGTACAGTGTGGAGAAAATACATCCATGAGATATGATTGTAGAACTTTGTCCCAAAGTGAAAAGCCAGATAAGCACACTGGAAGCATCTGCTCCTGGCTGCCGCTATTGTGGGAATGCAGGCGCTGTGGCTACTTTGGGTATGAGCTGTGCATGCTTAGTGCAGCGCTTAAAGCCCTCAAGGCATTATGCACATTTAATATCTGTGAAGTGTAGGTCTTTAACCATCAAAGAAACCATCCTCACCTACGGAGGTTATTGAGAAAGACTGATTACTGTGGGAGTGACGCAGGCTGAATGCAGAAAATGAACATGCACATACAGGGAGACACACAGAGGCACACAAGGACACACACACTCTCTCGGAAGCAAACATCACTCCATATCGGGCAAAAATGATCCATTTAGAAATAAGCTATGTGTGATACTCCCTACTTAGACTACTTCTCTGACAGTCAGGTTAAGAACATGTTTACTGAAAGTGTTGAGGCTCTTCCATGATTTTTGTTCTTATTGTACACCCAAACATATCGATGATCACAGGAAAGACTGGATTGTTTCCAACTTAGAATGAATGAGGTTTCAGTTTTAAAACACTTATGCAGTGAGGACTACTTGTCAGATAAAAATCACATCCCTGCGGGGCAAAGTAAGTAGCATGAATGAGTCTGAAGAAGTCTGTTTTTAGTGAAAGAACCAGCATGGCATTATGAAACAATTTTCCTAACCATACTTGTAAGCATTATTTGCATGTTTTACTCAACTTCTTCATAGAGATAGCTAGACAGGCAGGCAGGAAGATATTTCACAAATAATTTACTGTAGTCCTGCATTTAAGAGTTGTAACCAGGGCTCTCCATTTTCAGTATTAACTTCCTTAACTCCCAGAATCCTCTTTCTATAATCAACCCTACTGCCACTTTCTTCTCACCAGCTGCAGCTGATGCCCACTCACTTGTGGCCCCCAGAGACTCCCAGCATCTCCCCTTCTGAACATGCAGTCACAGCACCTTTATCCCATTCCTATCAGGGCCACACAGCCCAGGTTGCTAATCCATCCCTCTTCTCCACTGTGTGGTGTTCAACCCCAATTCCCATTCACGGGCTTCTTGATTTGCATACCCCTCCCCCAATTTGCAAATCCCACTACTCAAATACTTCTGTGCCATCAAAGGTGTGTGTAGGCACACATAATTAGAAGCACATAATTAGAATATCCTCCTCACACAATTGAATCTGACATACATACATTCACAACCATATAAAACAGCAGTTAAAAGAGATTAGGAGCCCATCTGCCTGGGTGCAAATCCCAGTTCTGCCACCAACTAGCTGTGTGACCTCAGGTAAAACTTAAGCGCTGCGCCTCAGTTTCCTTACTTGCACAATGGGCATAATAAGTCCTATTTCCAAGTGTTGTTGTAAGAATTAATTTAATGCAGTAAAGTGGTTAGCATCACAATGATCATTTCATAATATCATTATTATTAATAGCATTATTATTAGTCTTGAAATTCTTTACATCAGCCTCGGGAAACCAGTGGACTTCATTGGTTAATTTGAGCAAACCGGTACTTTCAACAAAAGGTGGAACCCCAAAATCTGAGATATCTCAGAAATATCCCTTCTTGTTAAATAATTCAAAACTTTAATACTCCCAGATAATCTTGGACCAGGGGTTCTTAACCTTTTTTGCTCCACTGGCCCCTTTGCCAGTTAGGTGAAATGACTACTTCTGTAATTTATTTATTGCATACATTTATAAGTGAAGGAAATGCTAGATTTCAGTTAGAAGTCAGAAAAAATAAATATAATAAGTTGATTTTTTTTTTCAATTCAAGTCATGGACCCCCTGAAATCTTTCCATGGACCCTTGGAGGTCTGTGAAGCCCTGATTAAGAACCCCTGTCTTAGACAAAAAGACAAAGGTCTTTCCATGACATAGAATTGATGCCAAGTAATGGATTCCTAGTTCCTTTGGCTTCCCAGACCAAAGCTGCACCAAAAAACAAAAGGCATCTTTGGGCTGACCTCCCACTCAGTCTAGAAAAGAGACAGACCAAGGTGCTCCTGAGGATGGTATGGAAGACTGCCCCTTTCTCTTCCAAAGATCTCCCTTCCCCAATCTTATGATGCCAACCCAAGGGAGGAATGGTGGGGGGACAAACTGTTTATCTTCCTCTTACCTCACAGGAAGCCTTTCTCCTAGTAGGTTCTTTATTCCTCTCGCTCTCTTACCCCCTGAAGATTCCCAGACTTCTTTCTGAAAGACTGGCATGTGGACCAGATGTGGAGGCCAACACACAGTACAGGCAGTGCCTCAGGTTTATCCAGAATGGCTCTGGGATACCTTTGAGAGTTAAGCCCCTCACCCAGGTTGAGCACTGAGTAGACCCAAAGGCCAGGTGAGGGAGCTTTTTAAAAAGCAGGCAATTTGGTGGCAATTTGACCACGAAGGGGTTCTCTTGAAACTCTGAAAGCCTAGAAATATCTACTTTTTATTAAATATCCAATTCTTCATCAGTAGCAAATAACCTTCTTTGCAGCCCACTCAAGGAATCATAAAACTTAAACACCTATCCTAAGGTCAGCAATGGCACTGGATGAATAACCACATCTCCCCTAATTACTCCCTAGAATTCTTTCAATAGAGGGTCATGTATAATGTCAAGACTAGGCCAGCAGGATTTGGGGAGGAAATGCTCTAACAAGTCACCGTAAAACCATGTAGCTTTAGAATCTTTAATCTTTTACCTGAACCCCTCATTTGAAAAGACTGGGCTTTTTTCAGATTAGTTCTAGCACAGTGCTCAGCACAGAGTAGATGCCTTATAAACCCTCAATAGCTTTCTCCATTTTTAATCATTAGACCTAATATGGAATAGCTTTTCACCAACCAGATGAAGTAACCTCTGGGTTCAGTTTCTAAATTTATAAGTGAAGGACTTGAAACTCCAGATGACAGCATTTTCATCTTTCACACCTGAATTTTACTTCAGATTTCTTAAAGAAACAGCACAGAGTACTCAGAGTAGTAGGTAAAAGCCTTGGCTTTGAAGTTAGATATAACATGGTTTAAGTCCCAGCTCTTCCCTTTACTCACTGCATGTTGGGCTCCCAGATAAAATACAGGACACCTGGTTAAATTTGAATTTCAGATAAACAATAAATAATACATAAAAAGATTGACAATGGTTACTTCTAGGTGTTTTTATTTTCTTCTTTATATTTTACTATATTTTAATATTTAGAACAGGCACTTATATCCTTTATACTCAGGGAAAAAAATAACTTTTTTTTTTTTAAGGTATGGAGGGGCCAGGGATTGAATCTGGGACCTCCCATGTGGGAGGTGGGAGCTCAACTGCTTGAGGCATGTCTGCTCCCAACATTCTTTTTTAAAGGCACAGCCAGTTTAGTAACACTCAACTAAGGAGAAAAAGATTATCCCTTCCCACTGGTGTATTGTAACAATAGAGAACTTCCTTTGAGGATTACTGACATTTATCAAGTACTTACTGTGGTCCAGACACTGTTGCTAGCATTGCACATGCCTTGTTTAATCCATACAATGCATCTATGTGTGAATTAGGTATAGTCACTTTCTCCAGTTTCAGACGTAGAAACCAAGTCACAGAGAGGTTAATTTCCTTCCTAGAGATGGCACTTGAATAATAGAACTGGCCTTTGAATCCCCCAGTCCACCTCTAGAGACAATGCTCTTCACAAGGTAAGGCAGTATTGAGACCTTGGACATGTCACCTACATCCTTTAATCTCTGTTTTCTTATATGAAAGTCTCATAGGACAATAAGTAGAGCCACCAGAACTTAATTCCTGTTGGGAAATTTCACTATGCACTCAAATACACAGGAACTTAAAATTCCTCAATATGTCATAGTAACAAAATCACCAACATCTACACAAACACATGCAATCCCAACAAGAATCCTCCACATATGTACAAATCCAAAGAGCTAGATATGGGAGAAATTCCCAAGCACCAGGGAGGTGCTTCCAAGATGAGCAATCACATTTGCTTCCACAAAACAGATGGTAGCCACCACTGAGGCATTGTCTTGCCTGAGACCCATGCCCAGCCCCATGCTGTTCCAAGGCATTCTGGGGACATTCTGGGGGCCACCGTTCCTTCATCAGAATCCTCTGACCTCTCAGGGTCATCTGTACTCAATGAGAGGTCCTGAGCAACATCTGAACCTGAGGCAGGAGACAGCACCATTCTAACACTTAGCATTTGCAAATCACAAAAGTAAAGAAGTAGCTTGATGGAGGGTTTTAGACTTATAGTCTCTGAGTGTCTACTAATAATCCATGAGCTAGCACTAGATATATGAACTCGGTTTATACTTACAATTGACACGACTATAGGTAATGAATGACTCGCTAATTAAAGCTACAGTCGTTGCAAGTCGGAGTTAAATGGATTAAAGAGAGTAGGGATTATATATCATTTCAAACAAGCCTATTCACCACCCATGCATTTAAGGGAATCACTATTACATGAAGCTCAAATCCCTGGGAGGACCATTTCCTTAAGCCCAGAGTATCAAAATGGACTGCTACTGTGAGTCCACCTTCAAAAGAGAAGTTAAGATTCTCCACAAACAAAGGCATATGCAATGGACCTAAATGCTCAATAGAGTAATAATTATAATGCCACCCCATCTGTGCATTGCTTTATACTCTACCACTTACAAAGCCCTTTCAGGTATATGTACTTCAAAAGAAACTGACAACCACTATATGCAGTAGGCAGAGGCACCATTAAATTATGCTGGTTTCACAGATGAGGAAGTTGAGCCTCAGTGACTCTCTATGACTTGCCCAAGATCCCAAAACTAGTAAGTGGGGAAAAAACAACTTGAAACCAGGCTTTCTGACCCAAACACAGGACTCTTTTCCTGCAATGCAAATGTGCATAACATAATGCTAGCAAGAATTAATCTCTAGACAATAGGACCTTAGAGTATAACCAAAAACTTAAATTGCAAACCCAGCAAACAACAAAAATTTCAGCCATGAACAGGGGAAGATTTGTAAGAGCACAGGTTTCCATCCAATGCCTGCTAAACAAATGCTGGGAATGACCGATATAAGGGTTCTACTTAGACAGCAAGCTTACAATGGCTGTTTATTCATCACTAAAGAGATATAGTCTAATGGCACAGAACACGTCCTATAGATCACACACACTTATCAAATAAACCAGTTGGGACTTCCCCTATGCTAAAAACCTGACACGGCATCAAGGGATATTACCAAGAAAGTGAAAAGACAACTGTAGCTGTTTGGCAGTTTGATATAGTTATGAATTCCAAAAATAGATATTGGATTATGCTTGTAAACTGGTCTGTTAATCTGGGCATGATTAAGTTATGATTAGGGATTTGATTGGGCCATGTCAGTAGGGTGTTGAGCCCCGCCCTTGGTGGGCATGGTCTCAAAGATAAAAGACATGGCAAAGGACAGAGTTGAAGTTTTGATATTGGAGTTCTGATGAGGAAGGACAGAAAGCCCCAGGAAAAGAGAAGAGCCATTCACGTGACAGTTCACAGCTGGCCTTGTGGAGAGAGGCAAAGCCTAGAAAGCCTCATAGTCTACAGCTGACCTTGTGGAGGAACTAGAGGAGCTAAGCCCGGAGAGAAACGCAGCCCCAGGAAGAGAGGAACACAAGAAGCCTGAACCCTGGCAAACGTCGGCAGCTGTCTTGCTCCAACACGTGGCAACAGACTTTGGTGAAAGAAGAAACTTGTGCTTTATGGCCTGGTAACTGTAAGCTTCTACCCCCAAATAAATACCCTTTAAAAAGACCAACTGATTATTGGTATTTTGCACCAGCACCCCTTTGGCTGACTAATACAACAACCAACAGAGTGGGAAAAAATATTTGGAAGCCATATATCCCATAAGGGTTTGAAATCCAGAATATATAAATAATTCCTACAAATCAATAACAAAAGACAACCCTATTTTCAAATGGACAAAAGACTTGAGACATTTCTCCTAAGAAGATACACATATAGCCAATAAACACATGAAAAGATGTCCAAGATCATTAACCATTAGTGATATACAAATCAAAACCACAATGAGAGGGAGGGAGGGAGGAGAAAAGAAACCATTTTAATAATGTAATTGTAATTGAGGGAGGGAGGAAGGGAAGGAGGGAAGAAGGAAGAGAGGGAGGGAGGGAGAAAATAAGTATTTGATGAGGATGCAGAGAAATGGAAACCTTAGTACATTGTTGGTAGGAATGTAAAATGGAATGGCCATTGTGGAAAACAGTTTGGCAGTTCCTCAAAAAGTTAAACATAGAACTACATATGACCTGGCAATCCCACTTCTAGGTATATACCTAAAAGAAATGAAAGCAGGGTCTTGATCAGATATTTCTATGCCAATGTTCATAGCAGCATCATTCTCAATTGCCAAAAAGTTGGAAGCAACCCAAGTGTCTATCAGCAGGTGAATGGATAAACAAAAGTGCACTAAATACACATTATGGGATATTATTTAGCCCTAAAAAGGAATGAAGTTTTGATACATGCCCGACATGGATGAATCTTGAAGACTTCATGCTGAGTGAAATGTCAGACACAAAGGGACAGATATTGTATAATTCCACCCACATGAAATAGTTAGACTATGCCAATTCATAGAGACAGAAAGTAAACTACAGGTTATCAGGGTGGAAGTGAAGAATGGGGAGTTAATGCATAATGGGTGCAGGGTTTATGGTTTGCATAATGGGAAAGTTCTCTTAATAGATGATGGTGAGGGTAGCACAATAGTGTAAATGTGATTAATCCCATTAATTATATGCTTGGGAATAGTTAAGATGGGCCAGTTCATGTTATACACACACACACACACACACATATATATATATGTATGTTTCCACAATTTAAAAAAGGAGACTAAGGAGATAATAATGACTAAACGAAATACATGATCCTGGACTAAATCTAATAATGGAGGAGAAAATGCCCAAAAGGACATTATTGGGACATATGAAAAAGGTGGAATATAGACTGTAAGCTTTATATCAATGTTAAATTTCCTGAGCTTGATAACTGGATTTGAGTTACGTAAGTGAATATCCTTATTCTTAGGAAAAGTACATGGAAGTATTAAGTGTTCAAGTAACATGATGTATACAACCTACTCTCAAATGTTTAAAAAGTAGATAGACAAATAAATAGAAAGAGATGGATAGATATATAAACAGAATGATATGGCAAATATGGCAAAACATTAAAAGTTGGTATCTGCGTGGGGGGAATGTATTGGCATTCTCTGTATGAATTTTATATTATTTTTGCAACTGTCCTTTAAGTTTGAAATTATTTCAAACTCAAATTTAATATTTTATAAAAAATAAAATCTAGATACACACTAGTGGACATTATTTGCCACACATTTTACAGCATCTGACTTCCAAAGCAAATAACCCATATTTAGTTTTGCTACATTCCACAAGGCAGATGAGCCACCCTTTAGCCTGACTGCCTCTTTGACATGATGCCTCCTTGATGATTTATTGATCTCCCCCACAAGACTCTTGATGTTAAAATAAAATTTTTCATTATTTTTTTGAAAGACTTGACTGTTATGTCATGTCACTTTAAATTTTATAGGTTAGCATAAAAATTTATGGGCACATCCCTGCCAGTTTGATGAAGATGTCAAAATAATTCAAAATAAAATCCTTGGTTGGCTCAGATCTTGATTTCAGCTTAAGCTAGCCACGAAAACAACCAAGACCTCACAGGTAAGATTTTACTCACAGGCCCTGTGAGAAACCCAGGAGCTTGCAGCCAGTAAAGCACATGAATTGCCTTTAATAGAGGCTCAAAAAACGTGAAAATTCAACTGGCATTTGGGCTTCACAAACTCTATCCAGAGATAAATAAAGGTACCCAGACTTTATCAATCAGCATCAACTATTCGGACATCTGCCATCAGTTCTGATCAGTGTTAATTATAACATTAATAGAGGGGCATTAACTAGAGACAGGTAGGCACATGGGAATCGCTAATGGTTGCTGACAGTGACATATATTAAAACAAACATCTACCCCGAGGGCTGACGCTTTAATTAAACTCTCAACACTTAAGTAGTCACACCAGTCAAACTCCCCCATAGTTGCACTTGTGCCTTTGAACAGAAAAGTCTGTTTACCCCTCCCTTGGGACGAGGAGCTGGATGGCTAGAGTGTAAAAGTCAGGATAAACCCCAAGTGCTTGTCCTCTCGAGCTAAAGGGGGACTGTTTACTTGTATAATAACCATGCTTGCACATATTTGATATTTTAATAAAGGACATTTGACCATGCCTTAATGTAACTTCTCTGGGTCTACTAAAAGGTAAATAATATTATCTGCCCAGACATGGCTTTGCTTAACATCAAACAGGGAGGACACAGATGCTCATCATAATGAAAATGGCCTTATCTGAAAATACTGAAACCCAGGACACTACCTATACAGACTGGCTCCATGAGGAATGCAAGCATAACTTTACCCATAAAGAGGGAGGAGGGTGAGGGAAGGAAGAGGGGAAAGAGAAATCCCAGATTAAACAACTCCCCCTATCCTTAACAAAGTTCTTCTGGGTACAAAGGGAGTTCAGGGCAACTCAGACCCCATGAGTACCAAATCAACAGCCATAAAATCTCAGGCCAAAGAGGCAGCAGCCACTTCTCTGGAAAAGTCTCTCACAAGCCAGCCAAAGCCAAGGCCTGGCTAAGGAGGCCCAGAAGCCAAGCTTCCTTCAGAACAATGAGGTGTGCCTGGAGCAGATTTCAGGACTGTTTGCCTCTGCACAGCTAACCAGAGACTCCCCGGAGAACAGAAGACAGGTCTCCCAGAGATGGAAGTCCATAACAGGAAGGGAGATGCACGTTTCTGAAAATCTCATCCTGTAATGTCTGGGGAGGACGTTTTTAATAACATGAACTTTAGGAGAAGGATGACCTTAAACAACATAGGCAGAAGGACATCACTCCTCCTTCTAGAAGAAAACCAAAGAAAAAGAGTCTATCAACTCCTCTGATAACAATTTCCAATAAGTTACAGCTTGCAGTACTATCACAACAGTCTAAATGCCTAACCTAAATGGCTCTGCAGAAATGAAAAACTGACTTTGTCTCTTCCTTGATGAAATAGAAAGTGACATTTCTCCACAACTTCAGCAGTGCATTTTTACACATGCTAGTACTTTTCCAATGTTTCTTCTCCACTTCACTTTCTCCTAAACTTATTAATAATTTTTTTCTTCTGCCAGAAAGACATCCTAAAACAAGTAGTTGGAACCAGCAACAGGGAGCTCCTTGCGAGCAGGAACAGTGAATGTCTTTTTCACTGATCTATTCCCCAGAGCCTGGAATGGATCAAAGGTGGAGTGTACCAGGAAGGTCTGAAAACAGGGAGACCCACCCAAATACAGGACCTCAGGTTCCAGATAGCTCTCCAATTCCTAAGTAGACACTGGGAATAAAGCAGGACCTAGACCACAAAGGATTACAGAGGGACTTCAAAAACTGGGAACATGAAAAGAATCAGTAATTGGCATTGTAATATACGGTAATAAGGATGTGTGAGGGAATGACTGCAGGTAGCCTTTTCTCTGAGAATCAGGGAGAAGATTAAGATGGAAGCCACTCATGAAATGGAAATTATCTATTTATTAAAGTTTCCCAAATGGCCTTCTAGCTGACACTTTAGCCAGGGATTGAGGATAAGGGAGAGAGAACCTATGGTACCAACAGAAGATAATATTCCTCAGAAGAAAAAGGAAAAGGACAGGTCAGTTCTAAATAGAGAAAATAAACCTGGTAAGGGCTCTTCATCATCTGGCCACTGACCATCTTTCCAGCCTATTTCCCAACAAATTCCCTTTCCTCATGTGCCAACCACATGGGCCTTCCTTCTGTTACTTGAGCTCACCAAACTCATTCCCATCTCAGGACCTTTGTACTTGCAGTTCCCTCTGCCAGAAGACTCTAAACCCAGACCTAGGTATGACTCATTCCTTCCCACATTAAAATGTCACCTCCTCAGAGAGGCCTTTCCACATCACTCAGCTGATGTAGCACCCCTCCCCCATCTCTTCCCTCACTGTCCCCTGCTCTGCTTTATTTTACCTCAGATTTCTATCTACCTATTTATTGCCCCTCTCTCAGTAGGATGTAAGCTTCTTGAGGGCAGGGGACACCTGGATCTCATTCCACACTGTATCCGCAACATAGAGAACTGCTTGTTATATTGAAGACACAAAATAAATATTTGGTACATGAAAAAATGAAATCCTGTGGAAAAAAATAACAGAGAGGAGTCGAGTTGGGGAGGCATGAAGTAGGTAGAGGTGATATGACAGCCTCAAAGTCATCTGAGTTCAAAGCTTGGTTTCACCAGGTAGCTCAATACCCTAAACCAACGTCTTTTAAATTTCTCAGTTTCCTCATCTACAATAGGAACTAGAAAACAGACGCAATATACGAGACCTCTAAGCAGGACCCATTACACAGTCTGCAGGGCCCAGTGCAAAATGAATAGGGCTCTTTGCTTTAAAATGAAGAATTTAAAGATGACAATGGCAAAGCATTAAACCAAGCAGGGGGCCCTCTAAGCGCAGGGCCCTATGTGACTGCACAGGTCAAACGTGCAGAAAGCCGGCCTTATCCCTAAGAACTTGGTAGAATTTATGAAGCCCTAACATTGCCTCCATTGTGTATTACTTTCTTTCTCCCAGGTCTGTTACCCTGTAGGCACTAGTTGATATTAAAAACACAACAAACAAACAAAAAAACTTTCAAAAGTAAAGCCCTTTTAAAAAATGAAAAAGCTTTATCAATGTTAAACTTACTTTAGTTGATAACTGTATTGTGGTTATATAATGGGATGTCCCTATTCTTAGAAAATACACTCTAAGGGATTAGGGGGACAGGACCATGAGGTATGCTACTTATCCTCAAATGATTCAGAAAAAAACAATGTGTGTGTGTGTGTGTGTGTGTGTGTGTGTGCAGAAAGAGAGTGTGCAAGGACACAATGATAAAGCAAATGCAGTAAAAGTTAACAATAAGTAAATCCTGGGTAAAGGGCATATGGGGGTTCTTGGTTCTGTTCTTATTCTTGCAACTTTTCTGTGAGGATAAAACAATTTCCAAAGAAAAAGTTAAAATAAAAAGTAAAAGTCCTGTGTGAGCTTTGGGGGAAGAAAGAGGAAACAAGAAGGTAACAGCAAAGAGAAGCAAGTCTATAGCTTTCTACAGATAGGGGTCAATTCTGGTTTGTTAACTGCTAAATTTCCAGCAGAGTCTAAGTCGATACATATTTAAGGTGGGAAGGAGATAGGGGAGCAGCATCTCTTGTTCAAATTAGCCTGGGGAATGAGGACCCAAGGCAGGGACCATGTTAGAGACTGGGAATCAGCAAACTGCCTTTCTGTCTAGAACATGGGCAAATGGTACAGCATGGACTAGATACTGCACCCATATATGGCTCAGGGACTCGGGAGACCTTGGTTCTCACCACTTATAATAATGCAGCCCTAGACCCACCATTTAACCTTGGCAGGCCTCAGGGCCTCACTGGTAAAAGGTGGAAGGCTACTAATTCATTCACCAAATACTTCCTGGGTACCTCTCATATGTTAGGTCCTGAAGTCATATTCCTTGTTCTCTAGTGCTTCTTTCTAGAAGGTATCTCAGAAACTAGTGGCATTAAATAATTTCTTGAGGTCCTTTCCAAACTTAGTTTCTATACAAAATCTCTGGGATTTTTTTATTACAATAATAAGCATGAATATTATAGTACAACCACTTTCCAAAGAAAGCACTCCTAGAAAATGCATACTCTCTTAAAGGTGAAAGTATACTTGAAATGCCCAATGTTTCTTAACTTAAAAAAAAATCTGTACTCATAGGGCACTGAAATACTTAAGAGACATAATTAAGACTTCTGCCAATAATCAAATTGATTAGAGCTGTCAAAATTCTCATTCCTTGACAAGTTATACAAATAGCAAGAATTTCAAGACTCTAACAAAGCTCCAAAGCTAGAAAAGACATTATGAAAGACAGAAATACTTTTTTAAAGCAATAAATTTATCAATGAGAAAAATAACTTTCAAATGCTGATTAATGACTACTATTAAAAATTAATATATCAAATGTGGCCTCTAAGTCGAACTCGGCATGTAAATACATTATCTTCCCCCTAGCATGGGACATGAATCCCAGGGATTTGCCTCCCTGGCACCAAGGGATTACTACCAAGCACCAACCAGCAATGCAACTGGAGAAAGACCTTGACCAAAAGGGGGAAAAGGTAAAGATAAATGAGTTTCTATGGCTAAGAGACTTCAAAGTGAGTTGGGAGGTCATTCCAGAAGTTACGCTTATGCACGTCTCAGCAGGATCTCCTTGACTGCCACAGTAAACAGTGCCTCAAACAGCAGGGTTCCTGAGGGCTCTAGAGATGTCTAGACACTATAGCCAAGGCAGATAGCTCAGGAGTTTGGTGCCTTTCCAGTGGGCCCTACTTTGGAATTTATGCTCCCCAAAGTGACAGAGTTGGATTCAGTTGTGGTTTCCCCACACATGGGTCTTCTGTCCTTCTATTTGAACCTATAATTAGTACTAGAGTTGGTATGTGTATGTCCAAGAGACTTAAATCTTTGGGCTGTCCATGTACCAGGTGGGCCCTGAATCTCAATGGAGGTGCAACACCTACTGTCCAGTTCATTGGACTCACCCAGGACAACTAACAAGGAGGTGATGATGGACAACTACCATACCGAGGAACTGAGAGTCTACAACTGCAAGCAAGAGAGTCTCATCCATTGGCCCCATGGGATTGCAGCCCCCTCTCAATTAGAGGTGGAGTGGACATCACCATCCCAGAATCCTCAGGATTGGGGAATGAACTATGGACTAAAGTAGACTTACTGGTATTCTACTATAGACTTGTGATTCTAGCAATAGAAGAAATTATATCATTGATGTGGAGGCAGTGGCCACTGTAGGTTCTGGGGGCAGGGAGAGGGAAAAACAAGTATAATGCATGGGCATTTTTGGACTTGAGAATTGTCCTGAATGACATTGCAATGACAGATGCAAGCTATTATAGATCTTGCCATAACCTACAGAATTAGGTGGGAGAGAGTGTAAACTACAATGTAAACTTTAATCCATGCTTAGTGGCAATGCTCCAAAATGTGTTCATCAATTGCAATGAATGTATCTCACTAATGAAGGATGTTAATGTGGGAAAATGTGGAGGTATGGGGAGAGGGGCATATGGGAATCACCCATGTTTTTTATGGGACATTTGTATAATCTAACTATCTTTAGAAAATAAAATAAAATAAAATCACTTGGAAAAAAAAAATCTTGAATCCTTCAAAACTTATGAGATAGTCACTAAGCTCGTGGCAAAGTCTAGCTATCAGTTCACTATTTAATGAACACATACTCTGTATCTGAACAGTAGCAAGTGATGATTTATGAAAAAAAATTAATACATCAGAGGTATTTGAAATTTACCAATTAGTCCTCCTCATTCACAGTCAACTAGCATAAAAATTATTGCAAAGGCTAATTTTGTTAAGGACCTGGGAGAGAAGAGGAAAGAATTGCCCCTCCATGAATACTAAAAATGATAAAATAAGAAACCAATAACATTTTATCACTTTATAGGAATTAATTTAATTTAGAAATAATTTATACAGAACTTGTTACCTAGCAAAGGAAAAATTTTATATCACTAGTATCAAAAATATGGTACCTACCATTGCCAGATATAAAACATCTGCACTGAAATGATATTATTTAGGAGATATTATAAGGGATAGGGGATCAAAAATACAATTAAAGACCAATATAGGAAACATATGAGAATTTTATTTCCCAGATGGGTTCTAAGGAGCTAAAACTGGACATCCATCTATAAAAGATGATCTCAAACACAGGTGGTAAGTTGAAATATTGACTAATTATTTGTCCTTAAAATAACCATCCTCCTGCACTGACATAATTCACAAAGATCTGGGCCTACATTATTTTCTGGTAGATGTATAGAGGGGCCACTTTAAAGAGTTAATTTCCTGCAACTAAATAGCCATTCATCTGTGGTTTACAGACCTTTAAAACCTTTAACTCCAGAAATGAAAATATACTAAATGTCCTTTGGATTCATGGAGTTAACACTTTACCAGATAATAAATTACCAGATAGTGATGTCATTACTGGATTTAAATGCTGCATGGATTATATTAGTCTATTTGTAAATTTCAGCACCTGGCTCCCCACAGAGAGTTCATAATCTTTTATTAGCTCTACAGACACAAAAGTCAGTCAGTTGGCTGCCACTAGGAGGGAAGAACCTGGTCTCACAAAGCCCTGCTACCCTCAGCAATGGGGAAACCAGAGCCGATGCCCAAGATCCTCAGTCCTCTAGCAGCCCTGCACTAAATTCTTACATACTCACCTGTCCAACACATGGATGCTTTGAAATGCTTTCATATAAAAGTCATTTTATAACACAATATTCTAATGCTATAAAGATTTAACCACTTCCAATAATCAGAAAATTCAGAGTTGCAAGATTTGTCCCATTAAAAATCCATTTAGCATTTCATAACACTTAGCTGAGATCATAAAGGCCAGTAGAGTTGGAATGGTAGGAATGCTGCACTAGAAATTGAAAGGCTGGCTTTTAGAATTAACCCTGCCACTGCTAGGTTGGTACATACCAGTCTCTCACCTTCCCATCTATAAAAGAAGAGTGGTTTTAATCACGGGTTTTTAACATTCAAAAAGAGGAAAAGGAGTTACAGAGTACATCAAAATATGATGAAAGCTAAGGACTTTTTTGGGGGGCGGGGATTCACAAATGTATATGTATATATACATACAGTGTTTAGCATAGTGTTTTCAGGGATATCACAAATGTCCTGAAGCCCAGCTATGGGTTCTGTTCAGAATCACTCAGATGCCTTCCCAAGTCCTTTCTAATTTTGACATGCCATATATCACTGCAGCTGAGGATATGGCTTATGTCTTTACCTTATCTTCTAATGTTTTAGACACAGGAGGTTTAAGTTTTTAAACCCATCCTACAAAAAAAAATTACCTGGGCATTCATGGCTCTATATCCTCTACTTGTGAATCTGGGCATCGGGAGACTGTTTGGGTCTTTGACATTAGCTGTACCCCTCAAACATAGGTTCCAGACCTCCAAATGCTTCCTTTGGTGGGAAACAGTTCTTCTCTACCTCCTACCGCCACACTCCTCCCACCTGTTCCTTGAAGAATAGACTAATCCTTCCCTTACAAAACCCCACACTCAGGTCCAGTGGGTCTCTCAGAGTGGTGCTGTTTGCACTTTAACGTGCACGAATCACCTGGGGATCTTGTTAAAATGCAGATTCATAGGTCCCAGTGCCTGAGAATCCCAGGGACAAGCTTAGACCATTCCAGTAGACTTCAGTTCTCAGCCCCCATCCCAGTTTCACAGGACCTCTACCATGCCTCCAGGGCAACTCAACATGGTGTCCCTGTGGAGTCCTCTAGCAGCCTCTATAGGGTCTTGAAGCTCTTTTAAAACCTCAGCTCAAACTCACCCCCTCACCTGCATTAAAGGAAACAAGTCTGTGTCATAAGAGTGGAAAAACTCTGAATTTTAGAGTCCGATAAACCTGGGTTTAAATACCATAATCTAACTACGTGGTTTGTGGCAAATTGTTTGCCTCTCTGAGTTTTATCTGTAAAACAGTCTTACTGAGAGACTTAAAAGGAATAATGCTGGTAAAGCAACCATACTCCCAGTTCCAATGACAACTTTGATTCAGCACAACCTTAACATTTCCTAATGGTGCCCCAAGAATAACTGTTTATACAGTCCACCAATTCCTCCTGACAAGATCTGAACTTAGGAATCTTAATATCGGTCCCAAGTTCCTCTGTGTCCCCCATAAGATTCCATATGCAAAGAAGGGCTTATCATGCAAAATGGGAGTGATCTGAGAAGACAAGACTTCTACATCCCAACTTTGAGACTTCTAGTACTAACAGGGACTCTAAGCGTCAGTGTTCTCATGTGTAACATGATAGAGGTGGGGTAGATGTCTTTACAGGGGCTGACAAGTAGTTGGCTTCACAATAAGATATCTGTAGTTCTCTAAGTTTCTGAATACCCTTTAGTTTATCCAGGTACATAAAGGAACAACAATTCTAGTAATAATCAAGGTTACATCTGATGTACTCCAAATGATGGCACTGTTCTCCCAATTCCCATTTTATATTTATTTCTTTAAATTATCCTGCTATGAACTGTGTAGTCCTCATCACTAATTAATCAAAACAAAATGTTATTAATATGTTCTTTGTTGTTGGTTGTTAAGAACCTTCCCAAAGTATTTCTATTTACCATCAGGAAACATTGTGAAGTCAGTTAATGCACAAAGGTATATCTCATCCCATGTAACAGATATATTGGCTGTAAAGTTCAGCATAAAATAAATCACATTTTAAGGACACTAAGAAAGGAAGATAAAAAGAATATGAAATAAAAATGTTAGGAAAGAGAAAAATAATCATATAACAGTGAGTGTATCATTTTCTCCCACCCCTTTGCAAAGAGTCTTTATAAAAATCAAGATTTTCATAAATCACTTTTGTGACTTTCATAAATCACTTTATAAAATCAAGATTTCCATAAATCATCCAAACTCATGAATAATTCCATACTGTACTAAATCAGCAAACTAAAGCCTGATTTATTTTACTGATCAGAGCAATATTATAATCAATCAGCAACTTTAATCCAACAATTCCGATTCCTCCCAGTACATCAGAATCACCTGAATAAATGTGTGTGTGTATATAAAAATGTATGCATTTGTATACACTTATATGTACATGTATACATATGCACACACATACACCGAATGAATGAATAAATGAATACACCTGAGTCCCACTCATCAGAAACAATTTAACTGGAATAGGATAAAACCCAACCATCAGTATTTTTTAAAAGCACCCCAGCAAATTCTAATATAAAACTAGAGTTGAGAATCACTACTTAGCTGTTAGTTCTTAAAATGTGACTTAAAACAGCACCCATATACTGAAAACATAGATTATTTTTCCCTACTTCTTTACGCTTTTCTGTACTTTCCAATTTTTCTACAGTGAGCAGGTTTTGCTGCCATCAGAAAAAATACAAAGAAATTTTAAAAAGGAAAAAAAAGCAGCAACCACAAAATCCCAAGCAATAATGACTTCTACATTTTCCTCCTTTCTATATATTCAGGCACATTATTTGTAGCCGTGTCCTTCTTGCTAATTTGGACCCTCTCCCCAACCATCAGTGTAAAACAGGTTTTCATCACAGAAAACAATCATTAACAAATTCATGAATTCAATAGTTCTATAAAGAAAATATGTATTTGTCACCTTAAGTCTGGGGTTTTCAACCCATCAGAATCGAATTGTCTGCCATTAGAATCACCTGGGGAATTCTAACAATTTCTCCATGCTCTGGCCACAGACCAGGCAAATTAAATTAGAATCTCCACGATGGGACCCAGGCATCAGGAGTATTTTATATCCACAGGTGCAGCCAAGGCTGGGAACCACTTACTTAAATGGTTAATTAATTACAAATCTCCACTTCTGGAAATAAGCTTCTGCTTAGCTCAAGAACACAAGATCATGAAATTCTGACATGGGTACAATTTCAAAAAACAGTCATTTGTGGATTTGCATTGATGTTCAGTTTCAAGTTGGCAAGGAGTGAAAACAGGACACTCAATAATAAACATGTTCACTCTTTCTCTTTTTAATTGGGCACAAATCACAATCCTCTACATTTAAATATCTGAGAACACTGTCATAGGGCAGTCACATATTCTGAACAAGAGGTTAAAATTTGCAAAACAAAATTTGACAAAAAAAATTTTTTCAGCCATTCTACATTTATCCTAGCCTGGTAGGTGTTTATTTCTCAGAATGACTTTGCTACCTGTAAGTCAGAATTGTGCACTCATATTGCTTGAGATTCTGAGATGAAAGGCCTAGATGCTGACCATTTTTTTTGTTTGTAAAGCTGAAATAAAAGCATATCTTCTGTACTTGTTAAAGAAGCCCTATGCTTCTTGATTATTCTCTTCATGTATCCCAAACTCCTCCTTTCTTACGGTGAAAACTAGTGCTTTTGTCTTAGTGAAGGCTTAGTGTATGCTCTCTGGGGTAAGAATTATTCCACAGACAACACTCATTTTGGGTGACTGCAGATTTTCAGACACAAGGAGCAGAGAATTTAAATAGTGTGTAAAATATGGCAATGAAAGAGGTTTTACTGATAGAGATATTTTAAAAGAGGAAATTCATTTTCAGAGTTGTATAAAACCAACACATATAATCAATATGGAAACTCCATTACTAAATGAATTCAAAAAGTCTAAGAAATTCTTTCCCAAAAACAAGTCTGCCTGTCCCTGCCCATTGATTCATTTGTAATAATATTTCATTTGAAATAATATTTTCAAAGGGACACTTGGATTCTCAGCCAAAG
>JAQZBX010038751.1:0-23289 GCA_029593785.1 Cabassous unicinctus
CAGGTGTTAAAAGTGCTCCTCTCCTTGTCATGTGGCCTTTCCTTCCTGGACATGTGCTGGCTGCAGCAGAAGGAGCCCTGCCTGCAGAGCTGAGCTCGGGAGCTGCAGTGCGGCCGCTCTGGGGTGGAGTGGGAGGTCGTGCGCAGCGTAGCCACGTCCGCAGTCAGGAGTAGCCAGGCTGGAAGAACGTCGCCGAGGGCTGCGCCCCCGTGTCGAGGTGCAGTGAGGTCGGCTCTAAGCCAGCGTGGCCCTAGGCGCCGTGGCTCCTGTGTGCTGTGGACTTGGCTGCTAGCGTTTCACAGTGGAAGAGCCTTCCCTCAAGCCAGGCCATCACACCACGGAGACTGTAGTTCTTTCTCCACGACCCTATGCCCGTGATTTGCCCACGCCCGCTCCCCTCCTCATCACATGCCCCTTGCTTGCAGCTCCACAATGCAGGACCCAGCTCCATCAGCGACACCCGCCTCGAGGTGGGCTGGCCACTTTCTTCCCGGGACGAGTTTCTCCTCTACATTTTCCAGATTCAAACTCTGGGACCTCTTCGGTGTCAAACAAATCCTGATATCAACCCACAGAATATTAAGGTAGGAGTCTGTTCCAAACAGTGTTTTTTTTATGGTAAGGAAATGAAATTTTTAAAAAACAACAGCAGCTTATAAGAAGCTAAGTAATTATACAAATAAATTACTTCATTGAGAATTGATCACATTTTTTCTTAGTATTACAGTAAAAATGCCAAACCTAATTTAAAATATCACTCCTAGAAAACTTAAACTTCCCTTGATTTTATTGCTCATGATAAAATGCCACATGCAGAGGTGTTCTGTTGAATTTAGCCCATTTCGGTATGGAGCTGCTGTACACGGTTTGATGAGTAGCACAACCAAACCAAGATAATGCATAGACATGTTATGTTTTGGAGAATTTGTACAAGATGCTATTTTAAAAGTATTTTTGGTATATTGCCAAAAGATTTGAGGATCCTTGCTAAAACAGCATCCTCCAGCTGTTGCCAACAGCAAGTGGTGCAATGTCGTAATTTGCCAGAGGTCTGTCGAATGTCCTGGGAATGCCAAGACTGGGCCAGGCCCGTTCTTCAGTGAAGCTTGTAGGAAAGTGGTGAGCCGTGCTTCCCACATCCTACAGGCGTCTAACCACGCGGACGCCTGTAGAAAGTCAGGTTCAGATTCTAGGGGCTGAGCAGGACCAGATGTGACGCGGCTGGTCTGCGGCCACACTCAGGTCCACAAGGAGCGCACGAGTCCACAGAGCGCGTCCATTCACGTGACGGTCCAAACGGCTGGAAGGGAAGAAATGAATTAGCATAAGCCCTTGAAAATGTCACATTTGTATTACAGAAACCCTCCCCAAAGTTCTCAAAACAGGGCTTCCTCACGTAAGAGCGCACGTTCTCCTGGGATCCGCGGGCCAGCGTGTCCGCTAGAAACAGGGCCCTTCAGGAAATCCCGGTGGAATGCCCACCGAGACCCAGGTCAGCCCGCAGCCAGCCAGACGCCAGACCACCTCCCTCTGAAAGGCCTTCTCTTTCCGCACAGCATGACTTGTGTCTGAAAAGAGGAAAACCAAAAGGGCAGTTCAGTATTGAAGGACTTATGGGGCAACAGGCCGCCTTTACGGAGAAGTAATAAGTAAGGCCACTTCCATTATGCAAAATTGTGTAAAGCACTTCCTACCTGGATTTGTTTTCCATTTCTTCTTTCTTTGCTCTTCATTGAGATGATTTTACATTTAGAAATGTCTTCAAGGACAGGAACTTATAAAATGACATCTTTAGATATTAATGTATAAAATTTAAGTAATTAAATTGCTAGGCGTGTCCTGCCCTGCATTTAACCCACTTGCACTGTCCTTGCAGAATCTTAATTTAAATTGGCAGAAGCACATGATTTTGCAGAAAGCATTCAACTCTGAGTGTGATGTGTGCTTTATATCTGACACTGTGTACATAGTGTGTATGTATTAGGTAACTTGTCTAACGTGTGCCACGTTGGTGGACTTCTTTTCTTTGTTGCAATTTAACAAGAGACAGATAGATAACTTGCTTTAAGTGCTCACAGGCTCCTGCAAACCGAGTGGTAGAATGTACTAGCCACTGGTCCTCCCTGACCCACTTATTCCTGAAGATAGAGACTTTGATTAAAAACCTGTCTGCGAGTAGCACTTCTTAAAAATATAATTTAAGTTTGCTTATTTTACAAACTTCTCAATCTGTGGAAATTTCATGCAAGAATATTTTAGTACAATATGAAGTAATACCTCTCTAAAATAACAAACCATAAGGATAATTTTTAAAATCTAAAATTGTGAAAGAGTTGAAATGTTATTACTTTCAAGTTCTTGAAGTACTTTTATCTATATTTAATGTATGGCCTAGACAGTCTAAAAAATATTTTTTATCAATAAATTTTAGATTATTAAAAAGATAATCAGTATATTTTATATCAGTGACTATAAACAACTGGGGATACTTAAAAATCATTTTCCTCTTAAAATATTAAATGATTCTTGGGGAAACCACTATTGATTTATTTAGCAATTAATTTCTTCCTAGCTAATGCAAGATAAGCTTGGCCTGTTCTTAGTCTATTCTGTGTATGAAATGTGAATTGGAAATTAATGAAAAACAAATTATTTATTTTTAACAGAGTAGGTCTGAAAACTTTCAAATTTTAATATCAATTTCAGATTCTTTACATCCAAACTTTACTGCTTTCTAAAGAAAAAGTCCATCTAGAGTCTAGGTCATCTTCTTCTTAGTAATAAGCAGAGAGGGTCGGTTTAGTGAAAAGAACAGGGAGGCAGACATTTATGTAGGCAAGAATTAAATTCCATCTCAAATCCTACCCAGCGAGTGGAGCAGGGTAAACTCTGTACTGTTTGGCTCCACCGCCTAGTTCGTGGAGTAACAGGGAGACAGTGCCTCTCAGACATCTACGTCTTCGAGCTCGTTCTCTGCCAGTCGGCGGCCTTGCCGAGCTCGCTCCACGTCAGCACAGGCCTGGCGTGTGGGTGTCTGCTGCCCACGGGTCTCCTTGGGGGATTTGGACAGTTCCCCAAGTTTTCCGCCACCGCCATTCAGTTCATTTCCTTTTGGCAAAATCCCTTTCTCTCCCGCTTTCACACTCTTATGGGGGCAACTTCTCCCTCTCTGATACATTCGCAGTTTTGCTGAAAATAGCTCTGTCCTTCATCACCTTTGCCCAACACTCACAAATTTCTAAGGAAATTTGCTTAAGAAAAAGAAACTGTCCAGATTTCTTCAGAGACATTTTCTCAGCCATCCACTCAAAGAGCCAGAACCACCAATTCTAAAGCCTTTAACCTTTCTCAGAATCTCCACAAAGGCCATGTACTTTTCCCATTTTCTCCAAATTAAACCCATTTCTACCTACCAGTGTTTAGTCTGACGATGTTTCTGACATCCAGCCCACCGTCTTGGGTGTTGGTGTTTCTGCTGCACGTGCGTGATCTTTGCACATGGTGCTGTTGAGCATGGAGTTGGGTTTGTGGGCTGAGCCATGCTAATGACGTTGTCTCCAAGGAGAAATGTGTTCTGGACACCAGCGACACCTTCGGAAACAGCCCCTCTGTGGACGGGGGGTGAGCTCGAATGTGCCTCTGCCCACGTGGCAGGGGCTCAGCTCCACAGCATCCACGGGCATGGCCCCCTCGGCCTGGCGAGTCCTCGCTTGTCCATGGCCTCAGGGCCCGAATGGGGGTGAGGAGCTCAGGTGCTCCAATTACAGACCAGGCTTCATGGGCTCCCCAACGCGGTGAGGGCAGGTGGGATGGTGGAGCCGCTGCAGGAGCACAGCCAGGCTGGCACAGAGGACCTGTGGCTACCATGGCGCCTGGCACGTCCTCACCTGCCTGCCTCTCACCTCCCTGCCTTCTTCTCGTTTCAAGTGCACAGATCCATCTTCTGTAGACTGAGAGTGAAAGTGTCAGAGGCAGGGTTCACTTGTCTCACTTTCTGACCTCTGAAACATTCTGAAACATTCAACTGTCAGCAGCATTTAGACCAATCCATTAAGCTAACTTTTTCCCGATCCTTCTTGGAATACAATTTTAGAGTTGAGTAAAGAATTTCTCAGCTATCCAAATGCCAGTAATGTACTGATTTTTGAACTACCAGTTTTTTTAATTTGGGTGGGCTTCAATCTGGGTTAAAGAGTAAGTCACACTGGCTGCACTCTCGAGATAAGATGAGGTAAAAAAAAGTAAGCCTTATTATGGAACTGCAACTTCATAAAGAGTAAGGAATTGTTAAAAACTGGGAAGGTTTTGTAATCAGCAGCAAGTGTGAGATGGTGAGGGGATGGGCCGTGGTGTGTGAGGCTGTGCCTGGGAGAGGGGGAAACCCAGAACCTCGAAGTCAACCGTGCGAAGATCACAGTACTGCCTGCTTGGCCAGACGTGAAGACAGAAGATTCCTGGCAAAATGGTCAGGAAGGAACTGGACTAGGGAGAGCTTAGCAAGAAAACAAGACAGTGTAGTTGAAGAATCATCTCTGGGGCTCTGGAGAGTGGAGGCCACCACTGAGAACTCGGCTGTTGAACAGGATAGATCCACAGGAAGTCCAGACTACAGCCAGGGTCCTGCAAATGGTTGTTTAAAACATTTGAGGAAGCTTTGGATCACAGAAGGGTCAGGGGAGGATCGTTGGGGTATCAGGGATGGGGGATGCATGAGAGGACGTTGACCTGAGCATACATGTAAGGTATATAAAAATGTTCAAATGTTCACCGGGCATTGTCACAATGGGTGGAGACAATAAATGAGGGAATATTGAATTCCCAGCCTGGAGAGCTCTGCCACATTCTCTAAGGGAGCAACAACAGTCCCCCAAGTGCAGGGGCAGTGACTGGTGAAGGAGGATGATCCATTGATGGGTCCCTGCTATTGATAACTAGGCTCATGAGTCTTTGCTCTTGAAATTGAAACTTAGCCTAGTGTTGTGGGGTCCCTAAGAGTTACCTCCTGAAAGCCTCCTTGTTGCTCAAATGTGGCCTCTCTCTAAGCCAAACTCAGCATATGAATGCATTACCTTCCCCCCAGTGTGGGACATGACTCCCAGGGATGAGCCTCCCTGGCACTGAGGGATTGCTACCAAGCACCCACTAGCAATGCAACTGGAAAAAGACCTCAAATAAAAGGGGGAAAAGGTAAAGACAAATGAGTTTATATGGCTAAGAGACTTCAAAGTGAGTTGGGAGGTCACCCCAGAGGTAACGCTTATGCACATCTCAGCAGGCTCTCATAGACTTCCAGAGTGGATACCATCCCAAATAGTGGGGCTTCTGAGGGCTCTGGAGAAACCCAGGTCCTATGGTCAGGGCAGATAGCTCCAGAGTTTGTTGCCTTGCCAGTGGGCCCTACTTTAGAGTTTGTGCTCCAGATAGTGACAGAGTTGGACTCAGTTATGCCTTCCCTGCACATGACTCATCTGTCCCTTCTATTTAAACCTATATTTGGTGCTGGAGTTTGTAGGTGTATGTCCAGAGACTCGAGTCTTTGGGCTGTCCATGTGCCAGCTGGGCCTGGAACCTCAGCAGAGTTGCAACACCTATTCTACAGCTCATTGGACTTACCCAGGACAACTGGTGGGGAGATGATGATGGGCAATGGCCATCCCAGGGAATGGAGAGAGTCTGCAGCTGCAGGCAGGATAGTCCATCCATCTTCCCCATGGGATATAAGCCCCCTCACAATTGGAGGTGAAGTGGACATCACCATCCCAAAATCCTCAGGATTGGGGGAAGAGCTATGGACTAGAGTGGACTTACTGGTATTCTACTATAGACATATTGTGATTCTAGCAATGGAAGAAATTACAACATTGATGTGGAGCCAGTGGCCAGTGGAGGCTCTGAGAGCTGGGAGAAGGAAAAAACAGTTGTAATACGGGGCCTTTATCAGGACTTGGGAATCATCCTGAGTGACATTGCAGTGAGAGATATAGGCCATTTTATATCATCACATAACATGCGGGACTATGTGGGAGAGAGTGTAGATTACAATGTGAACTATGGTTCATGCTCAGTGGCAAAGCACCAGGATGCATTTATCAATTGCAATGAATGTGCCACACTAATGAAAGATGTTTATGTGGGAGGGTGTGGGAGGTGTGGGAAGTGGGGCATAGGGGAATCCCTATATTTTTTGTGTAACATTTATGTAATCTAAGTATCTTTAAAAAATTAAAAATTAAAAAAAACAAAGCAAAACACCAGTGGGCGTGCAGACTGTGGCTTGGCAAACTTACATTTTTTTTTTCTTTCTTACTCTTAGGAATATTTTCTGCCTTTCTAACTCCCTCCATTTACTGTTTTCATTAATTCAGAAAGCAGGCACGCTTGAACTTCTTAGATCAGCAGCTGCCAGGGCTCGCTCTCTTTCCCACTTTACATGCACGCACATGAATATACACAGAGAAAATGCATGTGCACATGTACATGCACATGCATGCATACGCACTTGCACACACGAACACACATGCACAACCATGCATACATGCACACATGCAGACACATGCTGGTGCATACATACACATGCATGCATGTGTGCAGACACGTGCATACTCATGCATGCACATATGCATGCACATACATGCACACATGCACACATATACATACACATGCAAAAACATGCATGCACGCATACACACATAGTTGCACAGTGCACACATACACATGCATGTGCATGCACATATACAAGGACGGACGTGTGCACACATGCATGCACACATATACACATGCATGTCCGCACATACATATGCCTGCATGCACACATGTGCAAACTCACACAACACTTTAAAATCAACACAAACAGAAGACTGTTTGGTATATATTTTCGGATACTGCAATTTCTTTTGTTCTTTTTGGAATTGCTTTGAGGGCCCTGAACAAGTGGAATGGCTAGTTGCCTCAAAGCTGAGGGGTTGTTTGATGCCTTTGACTTGCCTCTTAACACAAGCTTCCCCTACAAACTCCTTTAGGGAATATCTGGCTGCCCATTGTTTCAGAAAGTCTTATCAGGAGATTAATTCCCAAGTGTTAATTTTTTCTCTTCTCCATTTGTGATGCTTTGGTGACAGTTACTGCTTGCTCCTGAATTTGTCCTCTTCCCCCAGCCATATGCACTCACCCTCCTGTCCCTCTTTCCTTCCGTCTTTCCCTACCCCCTCTCTCCAAATCCCTCTTCTGTGTGTCTCTCTCTCTTGGATTGCCCCCTCTGATAGAGGAATTTCATCCACATCTTACGTTCAACAGTGTTTGTAGATCCAATTCTCAGCCACCAAAGAGAGAAAACACCATCTGGCCGTTTTCTTTATGCCTTATCTTCCTGTCAAGACGTTCTTCAGGTTCTCTTATGATGTTAGAATGTAAGACCACCATGTCCAGAGACAGAAAAGCCTCAGAACCACCAAGGGGACAAATAGATTCTTCTAGCCACACTTTGCATGACCTTTCTAAGAGGTGCATCAACTATGTGGGGTTTCCTCCCCCAAATCTGTGACACTTACGTATTAAAGAAAACTGTGTGGTAGAGTGACCCCTGTGCTTTCCACATACAGCATGAGCGCATCCACAGCCTCCGTGTACTGAGAACACCTGAAATTTAAAGACAAATCACACACGAGAAAGTCGAGTATGTGCAGCTCTGCTTTCATCTGAGTTCTACCAGCCTGTTACTTCAGAAGCTGCATTACCAACTTCAGTGCACATTCCAGCTACATGATATTCTTTTTATCCATAAAGTTAAACCTATGCCAGGGTACATTGGTGAATAGCTATGAAAACAGAAAACTGTTGGGGTCAAATTCTGAGTAGCAGCTGGGGACAGAAATACGCATAGTTATTTCCTTACTGCAGAAAGACACAATTTTTGTATTTGTTCTGAAAAAGATACTTGTTTCCCACCAGCTTCTCATAATACTCAGCAAATTATACTGGAAACTGAACGCCTGCTAATGTGGCACGAAGAGGCAGCTTCCCTCACTCCAGTGGTTTCAAATCGGGGAAAGCATGGCAGGTGGGTTTATGACCAGCCGTGGGAGAAGCTCCAAAGTTCACCTGGAAAATAGGCCTGATACATTGTTTGATAATCTCCTTGCTTTTTCTCTTATTTTGAAATGCTGCCCAAGGAAACTGGTTGGCAAGTCGTTTAAAGACTTTTTGACGATGGAGCTCAAAAGTGCCTGTCCTTCCTCTGCTGGTAAAACCGCGTCACTGTCAGCCCTGCCTGCCCTCCCCTCTCCAGCTCCCAGGGCAGGCTGGGCCTTCTGACCTGGGTTTCTGAGCGGCCTCTTACACGCGGTGCCATTCCTGCTAGGACCTGCTCTTTGTCTGTACCCGTTGCACCTGGTGCAGCCACTCGGAGGTGAAAGCGTTTTCCCACCATTAGGCTACTGTTTACCACTGATGGCAGTGGCTGCAGCCCTGCACCACCTCCTGCAGTTTGGCTGATTTATAGAGCTAATCTCTTAACAGATTCTCAGATACCTTTAAAAAAGAGATTACACATTATAAATCCCAAAGGAGATCTACACACGTACAAAGTATATGGTAGAAAACACATAAAAGAATTTTCATGACGATTTCCACAATTCTGAATTTTCAGTGTAAGCTCAGCTTTCCCCAAATACCAAAGCCAGATAAAGATACTACAAGAAAACTACAGACCAATTTCTCTTATGAATAAAAATTCAAAAATCCTCCAAAAAATAGTTGCAAATGGAATCCAATAGCAACAGAAATTTCCTTCTATTCCTATTTTTCTTAATGTTTTTATCAGGAAAGGATATTGGATTTTGTCAAATGCCTTTTCTGCATCAACCGAGATCATCATGTGGTTTTTTCCCTTCATTTTGTTAATGTGATGTATTGCATTAATTGATTTTCTTATGTTGAACCACCCTTGCATACCTTTGGTAAAACCCACTTGATCATGGAGTATAATTTGTTTAATGTACTGTTGGATTATTAGGGTCGTGGCCTCATAGACTGACTTAGGTGGTATTCCCTCCTCTTCAATTTTTTGGAAGAGTTTGAGCAGAGTTAGTATTAATTCTTCTTGGAGTGATTGGTAGAATTCACCTGTAAAGCCATCTGGTCCTGGGCTTTTCTTTGTTCAGAGGTTTATGAAAACTGAATCAATCTCTTCACTTGTAATTGGTCTGTTGAGGTGTTCTGTTTCTTCTAGATTCAGTGTATGTTGCTCATGCGTTCCTAGGAATTTGTCCATTTCATCTAATTTGTCTAATCTGTGGGCATACAGTTGTTCATAGTATCCTCTTATGATCCTTTTTATTTCTGTGGGGTCACTGGTAATGACCCTCCTCTCATTTTCTATTTTATTTATTTGCACCTTCTCTTTTCTTTCTATGCCGTTCTTGCTAAGGGTTTGTAAATTTTATTGATCTTTTCAAATAACTAAATTTTGGTTTTCTTAATTTTATTTTTTTATTCTCAATTTCATTTATTCCTGCTCTAAATTTTGTTATTTATTTCCTTCTGCTTGGTTTGGGATTAGTTTGCATGTCTTTTTCTAGTTCCTCCAGGTATGCAGTTAGGTCTTTGATTTTAGGTTTCTTCTGTTTTTCATGTAGGCAATTAGGGCTATAGATTTCCCTCTCAGCACTGCCTTGACTGCATCCCATAAGTTTTGATATGTTGTGTTCTAGTTTTCAACCGTCTCAACATATTTACTGATTTCTCTTGCAATTTCTTCTTTGACCTACTGATTGTTTAAGATTATGTTATTTAACTCCATATATTTGTGGATTTTCCAGTTCTCCACCTCTTATTGACTTTTGGCTTCATTCCATTATGATCAGAGAAGATGCTTTATATAATTTCAATCTTTTTAAATTTATTGAGACTTGCTTTGTGACTGTATGTGGTCTATCCTGGTGAATGATCCATATGCACTTGAGAAGAATGTATATCCTGCTGCTTTGGTGTGCAGTGTTCTGTATATGTCTGTTAGGTCTAGTTCATTTATCATATTATTCTAGTCTCTGTTTCCTCATTGATCGTCTATCTAGATGTTCTAGCTATTGATGACAGTGGTGTATTGAAGCCTCTAACTACTATTCTTGTGGTGTCTATTTCTCCCTTCAGTTTTGCCAGTGTTTGCCTCATGTATTTTGGAGTTAGGTGCATAAATTTTTATGATTGTTACTTCTTGTTGGTGGATTGCACCTTTTATTAATATAATCTACAACAGCTTTTGATTATAGGATATTTTGTACAATATTGGTATAGTTACCACAGCTCTTTTTTAGTTATTATTTGCATGGAATATATTAAGCCAACTTTTCACTTTCAGCCTATTTGTGTCTTTGGGTCTAAGGTGAGTCTCTTGTAAACAACATATAGTTGGATCATGATTTTTTATCCATTCTGCTAATCTGTGTCTTTTGACTGGAGAGTGTAATCCATTAACATTCAGTGTTATTGCTGTAAAGATAGCACTTACTTCAGCCATTTTGCACTTTGGTTTTTATATGTCATATCTTCTTTTTGCCTCTTTTTTCCTATATTGCAACCTCCTTTTTGGTAGATTGATCTTTTGTGTTGTATCTGACTGATCCTTTTCTCATTTCTGTCTGTATGTTTTTAAAATACTTTCTTTGTGGCTACCCTGGGTTTTATATTACACAGCCTACATCTATAACCTACTAATTTGAGAAAAAAAACAACAACTTAGATTCAATAGAATACATGTTTCCTGCTCCCAAATCCCCTATTTCCCCTCTTTATGTTGTCTTTGTCCCACTTTACCACTTTATATTTTGCATGTCTATTATCAAGTTATACACCTTGTTCTTGTTCACTTGTATTCTGACCCTTACATGAATTAAAGAGTAGAGTTATATATTAAGGATACGGTACTATTGGATTTTGCATTTATCCCTTTAATTACCTTACTGATAATTTTCATTTATTCACACTGCTCCAAATCACTCTCTCCTGCCTTTCCCTTTCAATTTGCAGGCCTCCCTTTAGTAGTTCTTGTAGAGAAGTTCTTTTGTTGATGGACTCTCTCAGTTTCTGTTTATCAGTGAATATTTTAAACTCTCCCTCATTTTTGAAGGAAATTTTTGCCAAATATACAATTTTTGGCAGGCAGTTTTTCTCCTTCATACCTTAAATATATCATTCCAGTGCCTTCTCACCTCCGTGCAGAAATTGGCACTTAGTCTTATTGAGGATCCCTTGTATGTGATAAATCACTTTTCTCTTGCTGCTTTCAGAATTCTTTCATTATCTTTGGCATTTGACATTCTGATTGGTAAGTGTCTCAGAGTATGTCTACTAAGATTTATTCTGTTTAGATACACTGTGCTTCTTGGACATGTATATTTATGTCTTTCATAAGAGTTGGGAAATTTTTGGCCATTATGTCCTCAAATATTCTTCCTGCCCCCTTTCCCTTCTCTTCTCCTTCTGAGAGGCCAGTGACAGATATGTTTACATGCTTTGTGCTGTCACACATATCCCTGAGACACTGCTCAATTTTTTCTAATCTTTTCTCTGTCTGTTCTTCTGACTGTATGATTTTGATTGTCCTGTCTTCTAATTAGCTGATTTTTTCTTCTGCCTGCTCAGATCTGATGTTGTGTATTTTAATCTCTACTGTTGTGCCTTTCATCCCCATAATTTCTACTATGTTTCTTTTTATACTTTCAAGTTCTTTTTATGCTCATACATTGTCTTCTTAATATCTTTTATTTCTTTATGCATATTTTCCTTCATCTCTTTTAATTCATTTAGGAGATTTGTTTGAATTTCTTTGATTAGCTGCTCCAAATTTTGTGTCTTCTCTGAATTTTTATTTTGTTCCCTTGACTGAGCCATATCTTCCTGTTTCTTAGTATGACTTGTTCTTATTATTTTTATTTTTGCTGATGTCTAGACATCTGATCTTCTTGATGAGTTAACTCTGAAGGTCAGTTTCTCCCTCTTGTGTAGGGTTTTGTTGTTGATTGGCTTTGTGTTAAGGCTTTTCTCTGATGTCTGGTCCAACTTGTTCTAGACCTTTAGAATAGTTTGTATCTCACTGATTAGATTTTCTCAGCTCTTCATCTGATTCTTGCACTGGATATGTAATACAATTTTTAGGATTGCAGTTTTTGTGTAATTGTTTCTCCTCTAAGAGAAAGCTTCCCTTTCTCTGTTCCTTCTCTGGGAATCTTGATCTATTCTGTTTGGTTTTGTGCAGATGTTTCTTTAAATTCTCACCCTCATTCAGTGCCCCATTTTCCTCATACTTTTTATCTCCTGTCTTACAGAAGTTCAGTTTTTTTCTCTGTGAGTCTTTTCTGTCTCCAGTTTCTTCTCTGTTAGGGTATCCCACCATGGGGAGCCAGATAGGGTCAATCCAGAAAGGTGAGTCACTCCAGAAAAGTCCATTTTGCATTTATGTGGTCCAGCCAACAAAAATTGGATTGAGTGAGCTCACCACTTGCCAGCCATAGTTCTACCGTGGACTCTCTCTTCCTCTTTTTCCCCCAGGGGCCCTTTTGTGTGCAGCACTCCTCAGCAGCCTGTGTCCCTCCTTGGGTCTCCACAGACTTGAGTTCCCATGCCTGGACATGCATGGGGTTCTCACTCACCGTTGTGAGAGCCTCTATAGTCTTGTCCCCTGTGGAAGGTGGGAGGGGCCCTGGCCACTGCCGTTGAGCCACTGCTAAGTTCACTGGGACTGAGTGAGGGATTGGGAAGTGGATCCGCAGGTCCAAGATGGAAGTTTCCCACCTGATACTTTTCTTTCTCTTTGATTCAGCTTTTGTGAAATTTTTATTGCCAGTCTCTACCATCCTCCAGAGTTCCAAGCAAGTGGGATTTGTCCTTTTATTTTCTGAATCTCTGAGGTTTTTTCAGAGAATGTCCTACATTACAGTGTTGATGATGTCACCTCAGAAGGTCAAGACTTCTCTGCTAAGAACATTGTGGTTTTCTTTTGTTTTCTTTTGATGCTTTCTTACTTAAGGCATGGGTTGTTTCTCATCTCTGAACTACTGGGGTTTACTTCAATATGAGAATGTGTGAGGATTCAATTTCATACTTTTTCAAATGATTATCTATCTGTCCAAACCCATTCCCTCTTCAGCTGTTGCAGTTTGATTTCCACCTGTATCTATCCCCTGCTTCAAAAAGGCTTCCATTGTTTCCTGGTTGACACATCGCATGTGTACAGTCTGTGCATCCCTTCTCCCCCTGCAGCATTTGACGCACTTGGTCATGCCTGACTTTAGAGGTTCTGTCTTCCTTAGTCATCTGTGGCACCACACTTTCCTGGGTTCCTCCTACATTTGCTCTCCCCATCAGTTTTTCTCACTGGATCTTCTTCCTCTCCCTGTTTGCTTGTGTTTCCTATGGTACCATATGTGACTTTTTGTCCAATGCCTTCACTGGGGAGCTCAGACGAATGAGTGGAAAGTGCAGGTGCTGCTGGGGAGCAGGGCAGGTCTGTTGGGGTGCACTGCAGCAGGGAGACCAATTCCACCTGCCGAAGAGCAGGAAGCCGGGGCTCCTGGCAGGAGGGGAGCTAGGGCCAGAGGCAGAGGCCAGCACGAAGAAGGCTGTGGCCGGCTCAGGCATCTGGACTTGGTCCTGCTGTGCATTCACAGATTGTTCTGGATACTTAGGATATCTGAGCACTATCCTTTTGTTTCCATGATGTATCCTACATCACAATGTAGGGTTTTTGTTTATTCCAGAAATGAGCATACTACTTTGCTCCTGGGCTAACAAAGAGAAACTGTAAAAGAATATGCTTCTTGGCAGGGAGAAAATTAGGTTTTTATATTGAGTCTAAATTTAATCCTTAGGAACTTTGATTGAAATAAAGACTCTTAACAGGATACTATATATGATTTATTGGAACTCCCAAGTATTTATTCAGCCATCAGACATACCCAGCATGGAGCCTGAGGTGAAAACCATAAGTTCTAGAACACTTGAAAACAAGCTCAGGACTGAGCATCAGCCTTGTCGCAGCACAGTATCCTGTGCAGGCTTTGGAGAAGCTGCCTTTGCACAGAAGCTGCCCTCTCCTGAGGGCACCGTGCTGGTCCTGAATCCCGCCAGGCCGTCCCTGGGATCCATCACCGTGCAACGTGCTCCTCATCAATCACCCCAGAATATCATGAGGGAATAATGGAGCAGTGGTTCCTGCCTGAGACACCACTTCTATGTGTGCTGTCCCTTCTCACAGAGAATTGCTTCTGCTTAAAGTCCTTATAAGAGTAAGTCCCAGGAATACGTTCCCCCATGCCACAGGAATTCCAATAATTGGCTGAAAGGCTTTTTTCTCATTTTGCTGGAAAACCAGAATGTGGATCATATTCATTTGGAAAAAAAGCTGCAAAGGTGACAAATATTGATGTAATGATGTGGGTGTCTCCTTCTATTTGCAGCCTGCAGCCTCCCTCGAGGACACCCCTGAGCTCAGTGTCTTTCTGCGAAACTCCACAATTCCTCACCTGGTCAGGAGGAGGCATGCGCCTGCGCTGGGACCCCACAGACAGCGCCCTGCGAAAGTTCTGGTGAGCTGCCTCCCGCTTCCTGGTGCTGTGCCTAGGGGAAGGGGCGGGGCAGAGCTCCCAGGCAGACAGTTTCCTTCATGCTTCCCAGTCCTCCCGCGCTCAGATGTGCCTAGTGTGTTTACAGGCCGTGCACACTGTGAACATGAAAGTGCTTCTCTGTGAGGAATATTTGCCACATAGCATTTTCCCTCTTCTAACCTGCCATGGAGGCTACCAGAGAAATAATGATGAAAGCATAATCAGAACCTTCTGTCTGAGCCACCCACGGGCCCTGAGTGGTAAGGCTTGAAGTGAGTCTGGTTGAGGGCTGCCCGTCTGATGGGCTGTGGCCCTGTCCCCTTGCTTTTCCAGGAGAGACAAGCACAGTGTGTCCAGGTTTCCTGGGCCAGAACCATCGTGGGTCCAGGCAGCAGTTTCTGTGGTCCCTCTGTTCCCTCACTCACTCCAGTGCTGTCTCTGGGGCTTCATCTTGACCATAGGAGTACTTCCCATCTTCTCTGACCACTCAGAAAGGGCATGGGGCAGGGGAAGCTCTGCTCGACCATGCCCTGTGCACACCTTGCAGCAAGGCTGTGGAGACTGATGTCCTCTTCAGGCCAGCCTGGGGCCTGGGGTGGGGCCGCAGGGCTCAGGGCAGAAGAGCAGTTGGAGGCGTGGTACCCTGCCAGACACTGAATCAAAAGCCGCAAAGCCAGAAGGAAGGACTGTGGGAAGATGGCGGAGTAGGAAGCTCCAGGATCAGACCCTTCACAAGAACAGCTGTTAAACTGGCAGGCACTGTCTGACTCAACTATTCTGAACTCTGGGGTCAGGTGGAGCACTGCAGCATCCAGAGAAAAGGTGAAGGAAAAGGTTAATAAGTTGCAGTAAATATTGGTGAATTTCACCGTCTGTGCGGTAGCTGGTGGCAGGCAGCAGTGGGGACTGTGGACTCTCCTGGTGCAGCCCACTGGTGCTAGTGTTGGCCATGGTCCTCAGAGTCCATGGGGAGAGGGAGGAGGTATGGTCTGATTGCTGATCACTGCTCTTGATCAGCTGCTTCACATCACTGGGGGACCAGCTCTGAGGGAGTCCATTGTTCCAACGCTCCCTCAGAGGAGTCTTCAAGAGCCAGTCACACTTCTGTCTTTCTCTTTTCTCTTTTTTCTCTTTCCATTCCTTGTTTATGAGCAAAAATACTTTGGAAAAGGCACATGTGATGGCTCCAGACCAAACTCAGAGGGAAAAAAAAAAAGCAGAAATCCCAGAGTAGTGAGAGAATCAGATTTCCAGAATTACAACATTGATACTCAGAATGTCCAATATTCAACAAAAAAATTCCATAACACACAAAGAAGCAGAAAAGTATGAAAAAAAAAATTTTGCCAGAAACCATCCATGAGGAAGCTCAGACATTGGAACTATTAGTCAAAGATTTTAAGTCAAACATCTTAAATATGTTCAGTGAGCTAAAGGAATCCATGTACAAAGAACTAAAGGAAATTAAGAAAATATTGTCTGAACAAAATAAAAAGAAATTATAAAAGGAAATCTGACAGAAACTTTAGAGTTGCAAAGTACAATAATTGAAATGAAAAACTCACTAGAGGGATTCAGTAGCAGATTTCAGCAGACAGAAGAAAGGGCCGTCAAACTTGAAGACAAAACATTAGAAATTATCCAGTGTGAGGAGTAGAAGGGAAAAAAATTGAAGAAATATTACAGAGCGTGAGGGACCTTTGGGTCATTGTCAAGCATAACAACATACATATCTTTGGAGTCCCAGGAGGATGAGAGAAGGGAGCAGAAAAAAATATTTGAAGAAATAATGGCCAAATCCATCCCAAATCTGATGAAAGGCATGAATAGACACATTCAGGAAACTAATAAACTCAAAGCAGGATAGACTGTAAGAGATCTACAACAAGAAACATTATAATAAAATTGTCAAAATCCAAAGACAGAGAATTTTGAAAGTAACAAGAGAGAAGAGACTTGTCACAGAAAAGGGATCCTCAATAAAATTAGTAGCATATTTCTCATTGAAGCCATGGCAACCAGAAAATAGTGGGATAACATATCTAAAATCCTTACTAGAAAAAAAAAAACTATTGCTCAAGAATTCTATATCAGACAAAAGTATCCTTTAGAAACAAAGGAAAATTTAAGATATTTACAGATAAACAAAAGTTGAAGGTGTTCATTACCAGAAGACCTGCTGACAAGAAATGCTAAAGGGAGTCCTTCAGGCTGAAATAAAAGGACACTAGATAGTAGCTCAAAACCACAGAAGAAATAAAGAACATTGGTAAGGAAAACTGCATAGGTAAATATGAAATTCTGCATTAATGTGTTTTGGATTTATAACTGCTTTTTACCTCATATGACTTAGAAGGCAAAAGTGTGAGACAATACTTTAAATCTATGTTAATGAATATATAGTGTATAAAGATGTAATTTGAGACAATAATAATATACAGGCGGAAGTGTGGAAATATATAGAAGTAGAGCATTTGTATACTGATGAACTAGGTTAGTATTATCCAAACTAGGTTGTTATTAGTTTAAGACATTAATTTTGTAATTACAAAGGTAACTAATAAGAAAATAATTGGAAAATATAGAGAAAAGGAAAGAACAAGGGAATCAAAATTGTACGCTAAAAAAGGCAACTAAATACAAAAAAAAGAGACAATAACAGAGTAATTGATGAACAAAAACATACAATTCATACAGAAATCAAATAGTTAAATGACAGAAGTAAATCCTTCCTTCTCAGTTATTATCTGCAGTGTAAACAGATTAAACTCTAATTAAAAGGCAGAGATGGCAGATTTGATGAAAACACATGATCCATCCATATGCTATCTACAAGACACTCACTTTAGATAAAAAGACACAAAGAGGTTAAAAGTAATTGTGATGGTTTTAAGCTGTATGTACCCCAGAAAAGTCTGTTCTTAAAGTCAGTCCATTCCTGTGGGTGTAGACCAATTGTAAGTAAGATCTTTTGTTGAGTAGAATCATAACTTAAGATGTGAGCCACCTCATTCAGGTGGTAAATTCTCAATTTACCAATGCATTTTATGGTATTTGCTTTCAGTAGCTTAGCAAACTAAATCAATAATGGAAAATTAAGGCTTAAAGTGTATTGGGTTCCTATTTGGAAAGATGAAAAGGTTTTGGTAATGGATGGTGGTGATGGTAGCACCAAACTGTGAACATAATTATCAGCACTGAAATATATATCTAAATGTGATTAAAAGAGGAAATCTTACAGTGTATATATGGAAACAGAAGAAGGTTTTTTTTTTAAAGTCCATGGAAAACAAACAAAGAAAAAAACAAAACAAAACAAAAAACACACCAAACAACAACAACAACAACAAAAAGTCCATGGAACTACACTACACAAGCAGTGAACTCTAAGTTAAACCATGGACTATATTATAAAAATGTCCTATCATCAATTGTAACAGATGTAACCAATCAATACAAGATCTTGATAATAGGGTGATATATAGGAATCCTGTATTTTATGCATGAATGTTCTATAAACCCAAAACTCCTCTAATAAAAAAAGATATTCCATGCAAATGGTAATCAAAAGAAAGCTGGAGTGGCTATATTATTGTCAGACAAAATGGAATCTTTTTTAACTTATAATCTAAGAAACAAAGAAGGATATTATATATTGGTAAAGTTTCTATCCAGCAAGAAGATATAGCAATTATAAACATATACACACCTAACAACAGAACACCAAAATATATGAAGAATAATTTGACAGAATTGAAGAGATAAATAGATAGGTCTACAATACACCACCTTCAATAATTTGTAGAAGATCTAAATAGGAGCTCAATGAGGACATAGAAAACTTGAACAAAACTCTAAACAATCCAGCGGTTCTTAACCTTTTTTGTTCCACAACCTCTTTGCCAGTTAAGTGAAAACTGGGGACCCCTTACAAAGTCCACACAATACTGTGCATTATTAAATAAATATATCACACTCACACCAACACGTGAATAATGCTCTTTTGAATTTCAATTCACGCTCACGGTCCCCTAGTTGAGAACACCTGGATTAGACCTGCTGGACATATAGAGAGCTCTCCACCCAACGACAGCAGAATACACATTCATCTCAAGTGCACATACATGGCTCATTCTCCAAGACAGACCATAGGTTAGGCCACAAATAAAACCTTAATTTAAAATTTTGAAATCATGCAAAGTATCTTCTCAGATCACAATGGAATGAGGCTAGAAATCAATAACATACGGAAAACCGGAAAATTTACAAATACATGTAAATTAAACAACACAATTTTGAACAATGAATAGGTCAAAGGAGAAAGTAGAAGATACTTAGAGATGAATGAACACTAAAACAAAACATACCAAAACTTATAGGATGCAGTGAAGGCAATGCTCATGGTGAAATTTATAGCTGTTAAAGAGCACATTAAAAAATAAGAAAGATCACAAATCAACAAACTAACTTCACCCATAAAGGAACTAAGAAAGGAAGAGTAAACCCAATGTTAGCAAAAGGAAGGGAATAGTAAAGATTGTAGCAGAGATAAATGAAAGATAGAATAGATAAACAATAGAATTAACAAAACCAAAACATTGTTTTTTTTAAAGATCAATAAAATTGACAAACCTTTAATCAGACTAACAAAGGACAAAAGAGAGGACACAAATAACTAAAATCAGGAATGAAAATGGGGACAATACTACTGACCTATCAGAAATAAAAAGGATCTTAAAAGGATACTATGAACAACTGTACACCAAAAATTTAGAAAACCTAGATGAAATGGATGAATTCCTAGAAAATATAAATCACTTATTTTTTCACAGGAAGAAATAGAAGTATTAGCAGACCTCTAACAAGTAAAGGGATTGAATCAGTAATAAAAAACCACCCAAAAAAGAAACACCCAGGACCAGATGGCTTCACTGTTAAATTCTACCAATTATTTAAAGTAGATTTAATACCAATCCTTCTCAAATGCTTTTTCAAAAAATACAAAATGGAGGGGACACTTACTCATTTTTTGAGGTCAGCATTACCCTTATACCAAAGCCAGATAAAAACAGCACAAGAAAAGAATATTATAGACCAATATCCCTTATGAATATTGGTGCAGACATCCTCACCAAAATACTGGCAAACAGAATCCTATGATATATTACAAAGGATTATGTACCAAAACCAAGTGAGATTTATTCTAGGAATGCAAGGATGGTTCAATACAAGAAAATCAATCAAAGTAATATGCCACATTAATAGAATGAAAGAAAACCACATGATTATTTCAATTGATGCAGAAAAGGCAGTTGACCCCTTCTTGAAATCTCAGAAAACTAGAAATAGAAAGGAACTGTCTCAACATGAAAAGGAGCGTTTGTGAAAAACCTACAGCAAGCATCATACTCAGTAGTGAAAGACTGAAGCTTTACACCTAAGATCAGGAGCAAGATAAGGATACCCATTGTCACTACTGTTATTAAACATTTTACTGGAATTTCTTGCCTTAGCAATCAGGCAAGAAAAAGAAACAAAAGACATCCAAATTGGAAAGGAAGAAGTTAAATTATCCCTATACATAGATGACATGATCCTATATATAGAAAACCCCAAAGAATCCACAAGAAAACTACTAGAACTAATAAACAGATTCAGCAGAGCTATAGAGTACGAGAAAAACACAAGTCAGTTTGGGTTCTATATACCAGTAATGATCAATCTTTAAAAGAAATCAAGAAAACAAATTCCACTTACAATAGCATCTAAAAGACTAAAATACCAAGGAGCAGATTTAAAGGAGGGTAAAGATTTGTATACTGAAAACTACAAAATAATTCTTAAAGAAGCTAAAGAAGACCTAAATGAATGGACGCACATCCCATATTCCTGGACTGGCAGACTTAATATGATTAAGGTATCAATTCTGCCTAGAGCAGTCTATTAATTCAGTGCAATCCCTATAAATATTCCAGAAGTATCTTTACAGAAATGGAAAAGCTGAAACCCAAATTCATATGAAATTTCAGTGGGCCCTGAATAGACAAAACAGTCATGAAAAAAGAAAAACAAAGTTGGAGGACTCACATTTTCTGATTTCAAAACTTACTACAAAGCCATGGTGATTAATACAGTGTGAGAAGATAGACATATAGACCAGTGAAACAGAATTGAGAGTCTAGAAATAGTCCCAAACATCTTTGGCTTGTTGATTTTCAACAAAGGCATCAGTTTATTTTTGACATCGGTGCCAAATCCATTCAACAGGGAAAGAATAGTCTAACCAGTGGTGTTGAAACAATTGAAAATCCACATGCAAAAGAATGAATTTAGACCCTTACCTCTCACCGTATACGAAAACTAATTCGAAATGAATCAGCAACCTAAATGTAAGCTAAAACTATAAAACACTTACAAAAAATGTAGGGAAATATCTTTAGCACCGCATATTCTGCATTGGAATCTTAGATTTTACACCAAAATCATGGGTAATGGAAGAAAAAATAGATTAATTGGACTTCATCAAAATGTAAAACTTTTGTACATCAAAGGACAATATCAGATAGTGAAATTGCAACTTAAAGAATGGGAGAAAATATTTGGAAACTATATAACTGAAAAGGGTTTAATATCCAGAATATATAAAGAACTTCTACAACAACTCCAAAACAAAAAGAAAAACAACCCAAATGAAAAATGGGCCAAGGATTTGAATAGATATTTCTCCAAGGAAGATATTCCAATGGCCATTAACATATGAAAAGATGTTTAATATCATTAGGCATTAGATAAATGTAATTCAAAGCTACAATGAGAAACCACCTCACACTCAATAGGGTAGGTATCATTATTAAAAACAGAACATATGTGTTGACGAGGATGCAGAGAAATTGGAACCCTCCAAATTGTTGGTGGGAATGTAAACTGGTACAGCTACTGTTGAAAACAGTGTTTTAGTTTCCTAGGTTCTAAAAAAAATGCCATACAATGGGAATTTAATGGTTCACAATTTTGTGAACAGGCTCAATCCAAAATCGAGTGTCAGCAAAGCAACACGTTCTGTGGAGGACTGTGGCCTTCTAGTGCTGGCTTCCAGGAATCCTTGGTCTCCTGGGCTTTCTGCCACATGTCTTCTCCTTTCTCTTCTTGGCTCCATTGTCTCCCAGCTGCTTCACTTGACTCCCCTTAGCTTCCTTCTGCGTTGGACTTTCTGCTTATGAAGGACTCCAGGAATCTGGAGTAAAATCCAACCTGATTCAGTTGGGCCACACTTAAACTGAAGTAGCATCTTGAAAGAATCCCATTTACAATGCAAGACCACGAACGTGTCCAAACTGGGGTACACAATTCAATTCCCCACAATTGTTCAGCAGTTCTTCAGAAAATTAAACATAAAATTACCATATGACCCCGAAATTCCACTTCTTGGTACTTGTGCTAAAGAATTGAAAGCAGGGACTTGATTTGTACATCAACGTTCATTGCGGCATTATTTGCAATAATGACAAGAAGGAAGCAACCCAAGTGTCCGTCAATGGAATGATGGATAAAAAAGTGTGATATATCCATATAATGGAATATTATTCAGTCATAAAAAGAAGTTCTGATACTTGCTGTGACATGGATGAACCTTAAAGACAACATGTGTGAAATAAGCCAGTATGATTTCTCTTCTATGGAATACTTAGAATAAGCAAACTCATCAAGACTGAAAGTAGACTAGTGATCACCAGGGGAAGGAGAAATGGGGAGTTATTGGTTAGTGAGTACAGGCCTCTATGTGGGATGATAAAAATGTTCTGGAAATAGAAAGAGGTGGAAGTTACATAATATTGTCAATGTACTTAATGCCACAGAATTGTTCATTTAAAATTGGTCAGAATGATTTTTATGTTATGTATATTTTACCACACACATAATAATAAAAGGTTTATATAAAAGGTTTAGAAAAAATGCCACGAATTCAGAACAAGAGTCATCAGTCACATCCACCGGCCAGGGACCTGGCTCTGGCCCCACCCACCCCCCCGGGTGACGGGCTGCTCGCAGCGGAGCCTGCCCCTCGCTGAGCGGGTGTGGGGACCACAGAGTGACAAGCTCGCCCAGCACCACTGGCAGCTTCTGGGGCCTTCCCCAAGTGGACTCAGCACGCATGTGCTCTGAGCTGTGCCCCCAGTCCTAATGCTCTTGAGCCTGAAGTTAATGCTAAGGAAATGATATCTGGAAAGCAGCTTAGAGGACTGCGTCAGTGATGACCATGCTCGCGGAGCTGGGCATGTGCAAGGCTGCTTCTGGAAGCAGAGTCGCTCGAGCCAGCAGAAGGGGGTACCACGATGGCAGCAAACCTATGCACAGGTTCCGGGAAATTCCAGTGTAGCATCTGTGTCACTAGAAAGAGTGATGATAACACGTTAAAGTCTCACTGTTTAAAAGTCGAAGGTTAAAAAGGACTTGCAAAAGACACAATTTATTTTTTAAAATTTTTTTTAAATTTTAAACAATCTTTTGAAGTATATCATTCATACATGAACATACATAAACTGTAAGTGTTCAGTAAACATCATGATCTTACAAAGCAAACATGCATAACATCACACAGGGCTCCCACACATGGTTGTGAAACATTTGTTAACAAATCATGAAAGAGCATTGTCAAATAATTACTACTAACTATAGTCTGAATCTTCCTCCC
>JAQZBX010038752.1:0-23291 GCA_029593785.1 Cabassous unicinctus
TCAAACAATTGAATGAAAATATGCCTAAAGACATAAAGGATATTAAGAAGACAGGGTGAGCATAAAAAACAATGTGAAAGCCTTAAAAAAAAAAAAGTAACAGATTATGGGAATGAAAGACACAATGGATGATATTAAAAATACATTAGAGGCATGTAAGAGCAGATTTTAATTGACTGAAGACAGAATTAGTGATAGCGAGAAAAAAACATCTGAATTTGGAAAAACAGGAAACCAGAAAGAGAAAAGATGGGGAAAAAATTGAACAGGGTCTCAGGGAACTGAATGACAACATGAAATGAACAAGCATACATGTTATCAGTGTCCCAGAAGGAGACAAGAATGGAAAAGTGGCAGAAAGAATATTTAAGGAAATAATGACCAAAACTTCTCAACCCTTATGAAAGACATAAATATCACTATCCAAGAAGGACAACACACCCCAAACGGAATAAATCTGAATAGACCTACTCTGAGACACCTACTATTCAGAATGACAAATATCAGAGATAGGATTCTAAAAGCAGCAAGAGAAAAACAAAGCATCACATACAAGAGAACCTCAATAAGAGTAAGTACTGATCTCTCATCAGAAACCATGGAGGAGAGAAGAAAGTGGTATGATGTATTTAAGTTACTGAAAGAGAAAAACAGACAGAACTACAAGAGATACTAAAGGGAGTGCTTCAGTCTGAAAAGAGAAAACAAGAGCAAGAGACTTGGAGAAGAGTATAGAATGAAAATTATTAGGAAGGGTAATTTAAAGAGTAAAAAGACAGAGAATAGTAGGATAAGACAATGGAAAGCCAAAGGATAAAATGGACAAAGTAATGCTTTTACAGTAATAACATTGAATGTTAATGGCTTGAACTCCTCAAAAGACATAGACTAATGGAATGAATAAAAAAATATGAGCCATCTATATACTGTCTACAAGAGACTCACCTCAGATGTAAGGATACAACCAAGTTGAAAGTGAAAGGTTGGAAAAAGATATTCCAGGCACATAGCAACCAATATCAGACAAAATAGATTTTAAATGCAAAATGATTAAAAGGGATGAAAAATGTCATTATATATTAATAAAAGGGGCAATTCACCAAGAAGAAATAACTATAATAAATATTTATACACCTAACCTGGGTGCCCAAAGATACATGAGGCACATACTGGCAAAACTGAAGGGAGAAATAGATGCCTCTACAGTAATAGTTGGAGACTTCAATATACCACTCACAGCATTGGATAGAACATCTGAACAGAGGATAAATAGAGAGAGAACATGAATAATATGATAAATGAACTAGACCTAACAGACCTTTATAGAGCATTATACCTCAAAACAGCAGGATATACATTCTTTATAAGCACTCATGGATCCTTCTCCAGGATAAACCATATTTTGGGTCACAAGACTGGTCCCAATAAATTTTAAAAGATTGAAATTTTCTGATCATAATAGAATGAAGCTAGAGATCGATAACAGATGGAAAAGGGGGAAATTCACAAATATATGGTGATTAAATGAAATATTCTTAAATAATCAGTGTGTCAAAGAAGAAATTGCAAGAGAATTCAGTAAATATTTTGAGAGAATGGAAATGAGAACACAACATATCAAAACCTATGGAACACAGAAAATGCAGTGCTGAGAGAGAAATTTATAGCCCTCAATGCTTAAAGAAAAAAGAAGAAAGAATTAAAATCAAAGTCCTAACTGCACACCTAGAGGAACTAGAAAAAGAACAGCAAACTAATACTTAACAAAGCTGAAAAAAGAAATAATAAAGAGGAGAAATAAATGAAATCGAGTACAAAAGAAAAACAAAACAAAACAATAAAATAAAACCAAAGGTGGTTCTTTGAGAATATCAACAAAATCAAGAAACCTTTAGCAAGACTGACAAAAAAAGAAAGACGATACAATTAAATAAAATCAGAAATGAGAGGTAGGATAGTCCCACTGACCCCACAGAAATAATAGAGATCATAAGAGGACACTATGAACAACTGTACACCAAAAACTAGACAACATAGACAAAATGAACAAATTCCTAGAAACACACAAACTACACCGACCCTAGAAGAAATAGAACACCTCAACAAACCATTCACAAGTAAAGAGATTGAAACAGTCATCAAAAACTGCCCAAAGATGAAAAGCTCAGGACCATATGGCTTTACAGGTCAATCAAAAAATGATCTAATACAAAACTTCCTCAAGCTCTTCCAAAAAACTGAACAAAAAGAACACTACCAAATTCATTCTATGATGCCAACATCACCCTAATACCTAAACCAGATAAAGATACTATGAAAAAAGAAAATTGCAGTCAAATATCTCTAATCAATATAGATACAAAGATCCTCAACAAAATACTTGCAAAACAAATCCAAAAGCACATTAAAAGAATTATACACCATGAACAAGTGGGTTTTATCCTAGGTATGCAAGGGTTTTTCAACACAAGAAAATCAATTAGTATAATAAACCACATTAATAAATTGAAGAATAAAAATTACATAATCCTCTCGATTGATGCAGGAAAGGCATTTGACAAAATACAGCATCCTTTCTTGATAAAACCACTCAAAAGATAGTAGAAGGAAGCTTTCTTAACATGGTAAAGTGCATATATAAAAAACCTACAGCTAGCATTGTACTCAATGGTAGAAGACTGAAAGCTTTCCCACTGAGATCAGGAACAAGACAAGGATGACCACTGTCACCACTGCTATTCAATATTGTGCTAGAAGTTCTAGCTAGTGCAATTAGCCTAGATAAAGAAACAAAAGGCACCCAAATAGGAAAGAAGGATGTAAAACTGTTACTATTCACTATTGATAAGATCCTATATCTAGAAAATCCTGAAAAATCCATAACAAAGCTTTTAGAACTAATAGACGAGTCCAGCAAGATGACAGGATACAAGATTAATATGCAAAAATTAGCAGCATTTCTTTACACTACTGATGAGCGATGTGAGGAGGAAATCCAAAAAAAAAAAAAAATTCCGTTTATAATAGTAACTGAAAAATCAAATATTTAGGAATAAACATAACCAAGGACATAAAGGACCAAAATACAACAAATGGTATTCCAAACACTACAAAACATTGCTAAGAGAAACTGAAGAAGACTTAAATAAATGGAAGGACATTCCATGTTCTTGGACTGGAAGACTAAATATCATTAAGATGTCAATTCGGGGAACAGATGTGGGCTCCCATCTACCATATAGGAAATCCAGGGTTTGATTCCCGGACCCTCCTAGTGAAAGGCAATCGATTGGGCTCCCAGTCGATTGGGCTCCCATCTACCATATAGGAAGTCCAGGGTTTGATTCCCGGGCCCTACTGGTGAAAGGAAAGCTGGCCCATGCGACGAGCTGGCCCATGCGATGAGCTGGCCCGAGCAGAGAGCGGCCCATGCAGAGTGCTGACCTGCATGGCATGCTGGCCCGTGCAAGAGTGCTGCCCACACAGAGAGCTGGCACAGCAAGATGATGCAACAAAAGATACACAGAGGAGAGACAATAAAAGACACAGGGAGCTGAGGTGGCGCAAGAAGATTGAGCACCTCTCTCCCACTCCAGAAGGTCCCAGCATCAGTTCTCAGTGCTGCCTAAAGACAAGACAGGCAGACACACAGAAGAACACACAGAGGGCAGACAGTGAGCACAAAAACAACGAGGGGGCAGGGGGAGATATAAATAAATCTTTAAAAAAAAGATGCCAATTCTACCCAAACTCATTTGCAGATTCAACGCAAACCCAACAAAATCCCAACAGACTTTTTTTTTTTTGCAGAAATGGCCAAAAATGTCTTTTAAAAAAACGATTTTGGAGGTCTCTCACTTTCTAACTTTAAAGCATATTACTTAGCTACAGTGGTTAAAAAAAAACCCAAAAAACAGCATGTACTGACTTAAAGATAGACAGCTTGACCAATAGAACCGAATGGAGAATTCAGAAATAGACCTCACTTCTATGGTCAAGTGATTTTTGTCAAGACTCTCAAGCCAACCCAGCTGGGCCAGAACAGTTTATTCAACAAATGGTGCTGGGAGAACTGGATATCCATATCCAAAAGAAAGAAAGAGGACCCCTATCTCACATCTTATACAAAAATTAATTCTAAATGGATCAAGGACCTAAATATAAAAGCTACATCCAGAAAACTCCTGGAAGAAAATATAGGAAAATATCTTCAAGATCTTGTTGTAGGTAGTAGTTTCTTAAACCTTATATCTAAAGCACAAGCAGCAAAAGAAAAAATAGATAAATGGGAACTCCTCAAAACTAAATACTTTTGTTCTTCAGAAGACTTTGTCAAGAAAGTAAAAAGGCAGCCTACTCAAATGGGAGAAAATATTTGGAAACCACATGTCTGATAAGAGTTTGATCTCCATGTTATATAAAGAGATCATACAACTCAATGATAAAAAAGACAAGCAACCCAATTTAAAAATGGACAAAAGACTTGAACATACATTTTTTTCAAAGAGGAAATACAAACGGCCAAAAAGCAAATGAAAAAAATGCTCAACTAGCTATTAGGGAAATGCAGATCAAAACTATAATGAGATACTATTTCACACCATATAAAATGACCATAATTTAAAAAATTGAAAACTACATGTGCTATAAAGGAAATGGAGAAACAGGAACACTCCTTCATTATTGGTGAGACTGTAGAATGGTGCAGCCTCTGAGAAATAGAGTTTGGCAGTACCTCAAGAAGCTGAATATAGAACTACTGTATGATTCAGCAATCACTTTACTAAGGATATATTCAGAAGAACTGAAAGCAAGGATGCAAACTGACATTGTCCACCCATGTTGATAGCAGCATTATTCACATTTGCTAAAATATGGAACCAGCCCAAGTGTCCATCAACCAATAAATGTATAAACAAAATTTGGTATATACATACAATGGCATACTATTTAGCAGTAAGAAGAAATGAAATCGGGATGCATATGACAATGTGGATAAACCTAAAGGATATTATGTTGAGTGAAATAAGCCAGACACAGAAGGACAAATACTGTACGGTCTCACTAATATATACTAAATACGATGAATAAACTCTAGAGTACAGGTTACTAGGAGTTTGAATGTGGGTTGAGAATGGGAGCTGATTCTTAATGTATGTAGCATTATTAATAAGGTTAATTGTAAAAGTGTGGAAATGAATAGAGTTGATGCTAACATAATATAGTGAGTATAACTAACACTGCTGATTTATAAATGTGATTATAGCTGAAAGGGATAGTCTGTGGATAAAAATGTCAACTGAAAGGAAACTAGAAAATTTAGGGAATTTATAACAGTGATTTTGGTGATGGATGACAATTGTGGTTAATAGTATAAATATAAGAATGCTCTTCTTTTACAAAATGCTAAGAATATGGTGATACATGGAAAAATTACAACTAATGTAACTTATGGATGATAGTTAACAGTAATATTAATATATTTTGCAGCAATGGCAAGAAGATATTATTTCAATACTAAGGCATAAAAATAGGGGGTATAAGGAGGTATGAGATTTTTCCTTTTGGAGTAATGAAAACATTCTAAAATTGACTGTGGTGATGACAGCACAACTCTGTGATGAAAATGAGAGCCACTGAGTGTACACTTTGAATGCATCATACAAAGCTTGGGACTGTGTACCAAAGGGAATCCAGTGGTGGATGATGGAATATAGTTAACAGGACAAATATGAGAATATTTTCCCATGAACAACACATATATAATACTAATATAGGGTGTTAATAATTGGGTGGGTTGGGGGAAAAATACACCAAATGTAAGGTATGGGCTATAAGTAATAATTGATGGCACTCTTTCATAGTTTGTAACAAATGTTTCACAACAATGAAAGGTGTTGGTGGTAGGGAGATGTATGGGAGCCTTGTATATGCATGTTTGTTTTGTAAATTCACAAATTTTACTATACACTTATTGTTTAGGTATGTTTATATATGAATGTATACTTCAATAAAATTTTATTTTAAAAAAGCATTTACCCTTCAACTGTTTTTTTATTAAATTAAAAACTTAAACTTAGTGTTTAAGAAAATCAATGAGATATGTTTATTAAGTCAAGCATGAAGAAAATATGGAATTAAAAAAACATTTACCTCATCTAAGGAAGGAAGTTCTGATACATGCAACAACATGGATTAATCATATTGAGTGAAATAAGCCAGGCACAAAAGGACAAATATTGTATGAGCTCAATGATATGAAATCATTAGAATAAGCAAATTTATAGAATCAGAAACTAGAACACCATTAAGTAATAAGGAATGGGGAGTTCATGCTTAAATGATACAGAATTTCTGTTTGAGGTGTTGTAAAGTTTTGGTAAAGGATAGTGGTGATGGTAGCACAACATTTTGAATGTATTAACATGACTGAATTATTTATTTCAATGTAGTTAAAAGGGGAAATTTAGGTTGTATGTATGCTATTATTAGAATAAATATTTTTAAAAAACAGTACTGTATAACACAAACAGTGAATTCTATTGCAAACTATGGATGATATTTAATAGTACAATTATAATAATATTCTTCATCAGTTGTAACAAAGTACCACAGTAAGACAAAATGTTAATAATGGGGAGTTAATATGGGAATGCTGTATTTTCTGCACAATTTTTCTGTAAACCTACAACTTCTCTAGTAAAAATTATAAAAATATTTACTTCATCCAAAAGAAAATTGGCAAAGAGGCAAAAGGAACAAAGTACAGAGGGGATAAATGGAAAACAGTAAGATTATAGACTCAAATCCAATTACATCATTAATCACATTAATTAGTTCTTAATATTTTCTAAATTTACCTTGTGATTTTTTTTCTGTGGCCTGTGGGCTATTTAAAAGTGTATTGTTTAATTTCCAAATATTTTAGGATTTTCTAGATATCTTTCAGTGTTAATCTTAAATTATATTGTGGTTACAGAAGATATTTTACATTATTCCAATAGTTTTAGATTTATTGAGAGGTTTTTATTTTTTTTTTTATGGCCCAGAATATGGTCTATCTTGGTGAATGTTTCACAGCACTTGAAAAGAAGGTGTGTTTTGCTACAGCTTGATGGAATGTTCTATAAATGTCAGTTTCGTTAAATTTGTTGATAATGTTCTTTAAATGTTCTATGTACTTTCTGTTTCTTAATATTTTGTCTATTTTTTTAATTAATTGCTGAGATGCAGGTGTTAAAATCTCCAACTATTATTGCCGGTTTGAATATTCCTCCTTTCAGTTATGTCAGCTTTTAACTACTTGTATCTTGAAACTCCATTTTTGGGTGTAATCACATTTAGGATTGTTATATCTTCTTTAAAATTAATTAAGCTTTTATCATTATGAAATGCACCTTCTTATTAGGTAATATTCTTTGTTCAGTAATCTATTTTATCTTATGTCAATATAATCACTTGTTTTCCTAATCTTAGTGTTTTCATGGCTTATCTTTTACCTTGTCTTCTTGTAATCTATTTGTCTTTATATTTGTTTCTAGAAAACAGCATGTAGTTGTGTTTTGCTTTTTTATCCAGTGTCATAATCTCTTCCTTTTAGTTAGCTGAGTTATTTATATGCTTTTATTATATAAGCATTTCTTAAAATTCCACTTCTGAGAATATACTATAAAATAACTAGCACGTGTACAAGGAATTACATATCATGTGGTCATTTTATGACAATTTGTAGTAAGGCATATAGGAAAGGAACATAGTAGCCACCAGTAAGGGAATGAGTGAATAAAGGGTGTTGTGTTTACAAAACAGAAAACTATAGAACAGTTAAGTATGACAAAACAAATATATATATTAGCAAGAAATTATTGCAAGCATTTGAGTGAAAAAAATCAAGACATGGAATAATGCATATGCTATGCTACATTTTTGTAAGTTTGAATAAGACACTAACAGAGATAAAAAAAAAATAAGCAAAGCAAATCCAACAATGATATATATAATGGTTATCTATATCTATATATCTATTTCTCCATCTATATTTGATATCTGTCTATTATCTATCATCTATCTATCTAATGATAATACATCACAACCAATTGGGGTTTAATCCAGGAATGCAAGGTTGGTTCAACATTAAAAAACCAATCAATGAAATTAAACATATTAACATATTAAAAAAGGAAAACCATATGACTATCTCAGTAGATGGTGAAAAAGCATTTGAGAAACTGCAATATTCATTCATGATTTAAAAAAAAAAACAACTCAGGAAACTAGAACAGAGAACTTCATCATCCTGATAGAGAGCATCTACAAAAAGCAACAGAGGAGAGTGGGTGCAGCTGAGTGGTTTGAGTGCCTGCTTCCCATGTACAAGGTCCTGGGATCAATCCCCAGTAACTCCTAAAAAACAAGAACAAACAGCTAACATGCTTATTAATGAAAGACTGAAAGCTTTCCCGCTTGATTAGGAAGAAGGCAAAAATGAAGTCATTTTTCATATGACTATTAAGATTTTGATTAAATATTCCACATTAAGTGAAGGCATGTGTTAACATGTAGATTTTTGTCCAGGGGAGTTAAAAAATAATTTATTTGATGGTTATGGTTCATTGCCCTTATAACAGTAACCAGTATTATATCTAATCCAGCAAAATTGCCTCCCTGTGATTGGGTCATATTTTCTGGTTTCTCTTCATGCCTCATAATTTCTTGTTGAACACTGGGAGTTTTGACTATTATAAAGTAACCCTGTGTCTTAAGACTCCAAGCTGCTATAAAAAATACCAAAAAATGGATTGGCTTAACAACAGGAATTTATTGGTTCAGTTTCAGAGGCTAGAAAGCTTGCTTCCTCCTAAGGTCGGTATCTTCTAGCTGGCTGGCAGTCTTTGGCGATTGTGATGGTTAGGCTAATGTGTCGGCTTGGCCAGGTAATTGTGCCCAGTTGTTTGGTCAAGCAAGCACTGAGCTAATTGTAATACAAGGATATTTATGGACTTTAGTTATCGGTGAGTATATTGCATAGATGGCTGATTACATCTGCATCAACCAGGAAGATTGCCATCAGCAATGAGTGACGCTTTATCCAATCAGTTGAATGCCTTAAAAGGGGAAGTGATTTCAGGATTCAGAGAGAATTTCCCAGCTTCTCTTTGGATAGCCAACATCTCCCAGAAACTCATCAAGGACCTTCCCTGGACTTTCATCGGAGCCCCTGGTTTGCAGCCTGCCTGTGGAACCTGGATTTGTGCACCCCCATGGTCACATGAGAGACTCTTATAAAATCTCATACTATTTACAGATATCTCCTATTGATTCTGTTTCCCTAGAGAACCCTGACTAATACAGTGATCCTTGGCTTTTCCATCACATGGCATCTTCTCCATTCTCTTCTGGGTTCTGACATCTTCCAGCTTCTGGCCATTCCCTGTGATTTCTTCTGTGTCCAGTTTCTTTTGCTTATAAGGGTGTCAGCTATATTGAATTCAGGTCCATCCACTCAGTGTGGGCCTTAATAACATCTTCAAAGGTCTGAACAGAGGTTGGGACCTGAACACGCCTTTTGTGGAGGACATAATTCAATTCCCAACACTAGAAATCAGATCCTTCCTCCTCCCCAGGGTTTGTCGATGTTGCTTGTTGTGGGTTGTTTTTGCCTGCTTATTTAGTGACTTTTCTAAATTATTTCTATAAAGACTGTATTCTTTGTTGTATGTGGTCACTGAAGTCTCTGTTCCCTCAGCTTAAAGGTCAGCTAGTGATGTGACAGATTTCCTTAAATGCCTGGGGCCAACAAAACAACTCTCCCCATTGTTGCAGATTGCCTGTGTTGGCACACTCCTTGAATGCTTAGCCATACTGTTTACAACTCCACCTTAGCCTTCACTTCCTGTTTGTGCAGAGCTTAAAGGCCATTCAGAGGAAGGCTTAGGATCCTCTCAGCTGTTTTTTTTTTGTTTTTTTTTTTTGAGCATGCATCCAGCCCTGGGTATGTGCATGGCCTTCTAGATTCCCCAGTGTATGGGGGAGCTTTTCAAAGCTCTTATTTCCACGTTTATATCATTTCCCAACTTCTTCTTTTCAGGTTTTCTGGTCTGGCTGCTGCTTGCTCAGTCTGTTATTTCTTGCCTCAGGCAGCTGTAGCTAGTATATTTGCCTTTAAATGCTTTTGACAAATGTTGCTCAGGAGGCCCCTTCAAACCTGACAAATTTCCAAGGTGAAACAAAAGCAAGCCCATGAACCAACTTCTCATGGAGCCACCAGACAGGTCAAACCACAATTCTTTGAGAATGAGGTTTTTATTACTCCCTCTGGTACCAGCAAGTTGCACCAGAAATGTGAGCCGTTTCATGGCACTGCTTAGGTTGGGAATTGGGGATGGCAGGCAGGGAAGTTAAAATGGCATAACTCTTACAAAAATTTAGTAACTTTTTGCCATTAAGTATTTCCTAGTTGTTGTTTTTTTTTGTTTTTTTTTTATTCTTGAGTTCCAAAAAAGTTGATTTTGATGGTTTTTCTGGCTAACCATCACTTTAGTGGATAAAATTTTACAGTTCCCTATTTTGCCATTTTTTGTGATGTCACTCCTCTAACAATCTTAATATTAAATTATCTATCATTACCTAGCTCCTCATAAGCCATTTGAACTGGTTTCAACATCTTACTGGTTCTCTTATTAATGAGCTGAATAAAGTCTTTGGTATTTCCTATCATGTTTTGCTTTTGGATTATGGCTGATAAATTATTCCCCATTGGTGGCATCAACGATCGGGAATTTGGTTTTCTGGCCTGATAGATGATGATGTGATTTCTTTTGGATGAGACAATTTTTAAAATATTGTTGGTTAGTCTCTTTGTTATCTATTTGTCTATTTGTGAGCTCAAATTAGTTCAGAAAGGAGAAAAGCTTTTTGAAATCTGGACTGGTGAGATTTTGTGTTTGTGTTTATGTTTGACTTGTGACTGAAGTGGTAGAATTGATGCTATGCTACAAGATCTTACTTTGTATTGAGAAAAGCCTTTATCTCTTGTGTAAGTATGAAATGATTTTCTAACCCAGAAGGTACTAATAAATTGAACATCTCTTAAAGGATTTTATATTAAAGGAGCTCCTTTCTGATTAGTTTTAGAGATAAATATATTTCCATAAATCTATTATTTTCCAGATTCACAGGAAGTAAGGAAATGGAACTGTTAATAATTTTAAGAGACATTAAAAACAATTCTTATAGAAATAGCTAGCTCATATTTTAATATAAGAATCCAAGTTCTTATAACTAAAATGAATCTTTGAGCAAATTGGGCTGATACAATAATTTTAATTAAAAAAATGACTGCATGTCCTTTCTATGTAAAAATGGAGTATAAGAATACATTCACTTTTTAAAATGAAGATTTGGGTTGCTTTCTCATGAAGACTAGTTAATCTGAACCCCCTAAACCTCTTATGCTGGTTTACTGAATATTACTCTTACATAATATTTGGAATAGTTAAAACATAAAATTATTTGTTCGAATAAACTGAATAATTCTGACCGATGTTTTTAAAATAGCAATTATGCTTCATAGTATGTCAGCTTGGACATAATTTCCAAGATTCTTGGGTAACTAAAACTCTGGACTAATATTAAATTGAGTTAGAGAATGGAAAATCATTGGATACCTATTTAATTGTAAGAAGAATACTGAAAAATTGCTCACTCAGATTAATTTTAAGTATACATATACTTTTGCTTCTTATATATTTACACACTATGGAGTGGCCATCTTTGGGTCATTTAATGAACATGCTCATTTTTGCAACTTTAAGATTATCTGGGAAGCGGATGTGGCTCAAGTGGTTGGGCTCCCGTTTACCATATGGGGGGCCCCAGGTTTGGTTCCTGGGGCCTCCTCCTGGTGAAGGCAAGCCGGCCTGCACAGTGTGGTGAGCTGACAGCCTGTGCAGCAACTCTGAGGTACTTACTGAAAACAAAGTAGGTTAAAAGGAAGGAAAGGGAGCAGGGTGGGGGACGATTTGTGAAAACTTTACTGTCAAGTACATATTAATACAAAACTAGAATTTGGCTTTCTCTCTATTAAAATGATAAACTGCAAAAAGCAACTGAGTTACCCTAATTTCTGCCCAGATAGCAGATTCCATATCTCATCAGAATAATTAACTTTTTTTGACTTTATGTACTTATTAAAACAAAAAGATCAAAAACAACAAATCAAAGAACAAAGGTTCCCCACTTGTGAAAGATTGAGGGTTTCCTTAAAATTGTTCTACCTTCTATTTTTCAAGTATTTTATTACATGTTGGCTAAATGGGGATCAAATATTCTCAGGCATACATGATCCTATCTTAATCAAGCGATGAAATCTTCTCTGAAAACTATTCAGCTTTTCCAGGATTGCATCTTAAATTTAGAAAAAAATAAAAAATTTCTTGTTTTACACTAAAACTGTCTTTGAGATTTCCCAGAGGAAATCTCTTACTTTAGCACTTATTAGTAGTTAACAAATATTTCATCTCAACTCATAATTTACGATTCAATAATGTATTCCAACAGTCAAAAATCGTTTTTTTCTGAGGGTTCAGATAATCTAGCACTTATTACAACAATCAGGCCATGGCCACAAGATATTTAGCTTGCCTGGAAGGGAACTATTTAGGGAATAAATAAAATAGCAAAGACAAGATTGAGTCATTTGTATAGAGGACAGTACACAAATGAATTGACCTGGACCTTGCAGATTTAACCAATTTTCTTACTTTATAGAAAAAGAATGACTTTGCTGGGGTTTTTCTGCTTTATTGGAATGAATGAAAGTAAAACTCCAGTTTCACTACTATGGTAGATTATGTTCCCCAGATGAAAAAAACCTTCTTCTTCTGCTGTGGGTATGAACCCATTGTAAATAAGACCTCTTAAAAAATGCTATTTTTAGTTAAGGTGTGACCCACCTGAATGAGGGTAGATCTTACTCTGGATTACTGGAGGTCTTATAAAGAGGACCAGAAGATAGGGAAGTGAGAGAAAAGGAGAGAGAGGTATTGCCCTATGACAGGAAAACCAAGGAACCCCAAGGATTTCTGGAAGCCAGCACCAGGACGCTACAGACTTTGGGGAGATTGCATTGCCTTGGCAACATCTGCATTTTGACTTCTAGCCCCCAAACCATAAGCCAGTAAGTTCCTGTTGTTCAAACCATTCCACTGTGTGATAATTTGTGGTAGCAGCTCAGGCAAACTAAGACATCAACTCTGTGCCCAGTTCTTTCCATTACATTGTACTATCTATATATCTAGCTAAGTAGACTCCTTTCCCAAACAGAAACACAGAGAGTAAACAACACATAGTAAATGTGTTAAGTGCAAAGATATTACAAACACAAGAAACTGGTCTTGTGCTTTGGTCTTTAATACTATTATTCTTAAGTACTGGGGAAACTAGAACTTAAAGTTGATGGTTTTTGAACCCTGTAAATAGTTGGTGCTGAACATGAGTTTTTCTTGGCTGATTCCTCTAAGCATATACTAGTTTTCAGCAGCATACTTTAGAAGGAAAAAGGTACCTGCAAATGTTTACCTGCTTTCACCACTTAGAAAATTTATTTTAAACAGAGTCATTTAAACTTAGGGAGAAGTAATCACTAGCATAAAATCACAAATCACCTTGCCTATATGCTTACATTTGAAAAGTAATTTATTATAGCTTAATGTACTTGTATCAAACTATTCTTTATATTGAAACTGAGATATTTTGGAAGTCAATAAAAATTTATGCCAATCTGAAAAAATTTCTAGGAAAACAGCAATGGCTTTATAAATCTCAGCATCTGTACAACTGCTTAACTGAAACTTTTTCATCTTTCCTCTTAATTTTTCCCAGAAATTTAACTTCACAGTTTTGAAAAAACTACTTATATGAAATGTTCCTTTAGAAGTTACATATCCTTTACAGAAATACCTGAATATTCAAATATTCACCACCAAGTATAGTGACTTACACATAGTAAACAAGAAATAAATTTATTAAGTGTAGTAAAAAAGGTAGATAATTTTATTTTTAACCTTCAGTTACTTTGCAATTAAATTAGGGGTTACCCAAAATCTTTTAATTGATGAATTAGTTAACCTTTTGTTAAATAAAAAGGTAGAGAATTAGAAACTCTAAGGAACGAGCATTTACATGATAATGTCTTCTACCCTTCAACTGCTTTGGTAAAATTTAATCAAGTGCTAAGTGCTTGTTGATACTATGTATGGAGAGCTTTATTTGTTCCCCCCACCTCACCCCCCACCCAAAAGGCAGATAAATCATGAGGCTCTACAAAATAGCTTAGAAAAACAAGTTTTCTATTTATTTAAAAATAAGTTTGTAGTTACTACATTGCAGGGACAGGAATTCTTACACATACATTCTAGTTTGTATAAAAGGATTCAAAGAATTATGCATCAAAACTAACATAGAAAGTGTCCACATAACAGTAAAGAAAGGTCCAATCAATATGTACAAAAAGAAAGGGCACTGCTATCCTGGTGTGAGACTGCTGTTTATAACATGATACACCAGGTTTCTGGGAGGGAAAAAATCTCAATAAAGCTAAATAATTTGTTTTTAAACTCTGTGTTACTTCTTACATACAACAGATTTGCTTGTGTTTAACATTGTTTTCTGTACAAAATAAACAATTTTAATTTGAAAATGTGTCAGTTTCAACATTTACCCTCTAGGTCAGATACTTTTTAAAATTGAGCTACATTCTACATGTCTAAATATCATGTGACAAGATATAACAGTTTTCTAAAAGATCTTTAATAAGACCCCTGTCTTCTTGTAGTTTTAATATTTAATATGGTCCAAAAATGTAACTTCATCTTTTGTCTCATTTTAGAGTTTATCATTGTGTTACATCAACACAAACCTTAAAAGTAACCAGCATGTGTATGCATATGTCTTATATGCGTGTGCACCTATATTATCATCTTGAACCTGTTCTTAGTTGCTAAAATGGAGAAACAGCCATCCACGGTTATATATTTGGTTTGTGCCATATTAAGGTTAATTTCCTGATGATTTTATCTGCATTAAAAAAATATTTCAATACAGAGCTATCAAAACTAAAAACATTTATAGCTCATAATATTTTCTATTCATTGTTTTACTGTAGTGTGTACAAGATTTATCTCTAGAGCACAAAAAGTGGTACTAACAGTCTTCTGGCTCAATTTGACCTTTTCCTGGGTACTGTAGATAAATACAAAATGACTTTTCATTTGGAGTGTTTAGCTCATTATAGTTAATTTTCTTAGTAAATTAATGTAGTAATTTTAGTTCAAATGACTTGTAAATTTAGGGAACGGGAAAGAAGTGGAACAAGGGAAGCAAGGAAAAGGTATATTTTCCCAAAATTAATAGGAGAAATAAATTCTCACCTAACTATTAAAAAAATACTGCTCAACCTGTTATAAGTACTTTTTTAGGTATGGGGATAATTCACAGAACATAAAAATACTTCACCTATTGAGACTTAAAACTTAAATCATGTATCTCCTATATATAAGGAGAACATTATAGCCCTTTAATCACTCAAGTATCATGGTCCTTTCAACCTACTCAAAAAAAAATTTCATGTGAACAAAAGAATTCAAAATATCAGTGTTTTTATTAGATAAAAAATTCAAAATCAAAATTGCTTCCAGCTGACATCTTAGGAAGGATATATAAGTATGTATGTGTGTACGTATGTATAAAATGGAATGTCAGAATTAAAGTAAATACTGTTTGTTAATGGGAAGGACTAATTTATATTACAAATGTTATTAAAAATGTAAATGTTGCTAACATCACACAAGCTAAAAATATTATTTGAATGTATTTGTTCAAATGTCTTACTTATCTACTGCACTGCATACAAGGAACAGTTCTAGATGTTAGCATACACGCTGCATGAGGATCTTTTCACTGATCAATGTATATTATGTAATTCATTTCCAAGTAATACTAAATTCAGCCAAGCCCATGTTTCAAGCTCACAAATATTCTATACAGTATTCTAATTACATCTAAGGAGGAAGACAGTTGTATAATGCCATAAATATTCTTTAAATTTGTGGTGAAGCAATGCAATAAAAACAATAGAAACAAGATCAACAAATCTTTAGTTCATAAATATATGCAGAAAATAGTCCCGCATCACAATTATCAGATTGTAAAGGATAAAATTTTATGAAGACATACATCTATTTCTCAGAATTGTTAGACAGTAATTAGCCTGAATGTTTAAACTGCTAATTTGCAACACCTGTAATTTGTATAAGACTAATATGGAATGTGAGAATGCTGGGGATGGGAGGTATGAGAGAAGAATATTAGGGTTGGGTACTTAAAATTAAAAAGATTGATTTACATTTTCCATGCATGTAACAAGTTATACTACTGAAATTTCAATAAACTTGAGGTTTTTTTATTGCTCACCTAAGACAATGGAGAAGATTTCCTTTTTGATGCATAAACAGAACATACATGTCACTGTCTCAAAGAGGATGTTTTTCCAAGTGGTAAAACAAAACAAAATAAAACAAAATAAAAATATGGTGATGATTTAAATCTCAACTCAAATTTTGCAATTTATAGAAACTAAATCATAAAAATGTAAAATCTAAATATATCTGGTAATACTAATACATTAAGTGTTTCAAATACAAAGAATCTGACCCAAGTCATTTTTGCTTTACCAGTGTCTAATATGTCCACATAAGGTCATAAATATACAGTGTCTTTAAAACAGGAATAATACATTTACTTGTTGCAGGTAAGATGTTAAATACTCATTTCTTTTCTCAAGGGTTAGAACTAATCTGTATACCGTACTTGAGGAATGATATTTCACTCTAAGACTGTGCATGCTCTTCCTTTTTCTGTACACACCTTAAAACTTTTTTTCTTTCTACAAAAGTGGACTTGATATGGTCTACTATTTTTCTAACACAATGCAGATAACATCAGGAAATTACATATTTCAAATAGATTGCCCTCAAAAGCAATGGATTACTTTAATGACTTAAATTTCAAACATACACACTTTATTTTCAATGGTATAACTGACTTGTTTTACTATACAACCAAGTCATCCATTTCTGCATTATGAAGTGTTTACTGAATTTCAATTATACAGTTAAATATATTTGTTAGAAAAAAATAAATATACAAAAACCTGAAATTTTTGAAATTATTTTTCAACTGTAAAATCACAGCAATCTAGTCAAGATCTGGAAAATGGTTTACTTAATTTCACAGGAGGATTTCTGTACAAATTTAGTTACAAACAATCTAAAAAGCCCAAATACATCACTTTCCATTCTTCTTCAAGACAGTTAAATGACAGCTAACATTTATCCTTACCAGAAATAAGTAAAGAAATAGTTATGTAATATATTTTGCCAAGGTTCAATTTAAAGTCTTTGTTTTTCTACATCAGGGTCATGCTGATACATACTTGCCCATCCTCACTTTTTAAAAACATAGTATCTGAAAATTTCGGTTACATTTATGTACCATACCAGTCCTCAGAAAAGCCTACATTCTTTAAACTTTTTTTTTTTTTTTAAAAAGGACAATAATTTTTAAACATAGAAATGGTATTTATGTTGGTTTTTAAGGTATAAAATAACTAAATGTACCATAAACAAATAAATAACTGCTTTCCTTTTCCATAACAGTACATATAGCAATACATTCTCCTAAGTCATATAGTTATCATTTACAATAGACAACTTAATTTTACTAATGATGCAAAAAATAACAGAATACAAGGCACAATCATTAAATGGAATTTTTCTTTAGGGTGTATATTGACATACCAGCGTGATAAGGATACCGTAAAAAGTGCAGAAAAACACAATGTGCAATGAGACCACTGTATAAAACATGATTGCATAAAAAGTGATTTGGCCTATTTTAACCTTTAATAATTGAAAATAACCAATCTTCCCCTTAAAATTAAACTATAAAGTATGACATTTTAAAATTACTTTTATTCTAGCGCTATCTAAAAAATCCTGAAAAAAGAATTTATACCTGGGTAATAGTATATAAGTATGTGTTTGTATATATATTTAATTATACCCATTTATCAATATATACACATACACACACACACAAATTTCTTTGTAAGTCATTTTAGCCTATTAGATGACTAGTTTAGAAATGACATTAATCCAGATCGATAAGTAAACATCAAATCCCATACCTTTTTCCTGTATTTTCCTTGAATCCTTTAACCACTTAAAACATTTTCTTTAAAACATCTCTGTCAAAGGACCCACCAGTGCATTATTCTCTATTAGTACCAAAAAAAAAAAAAAAAAAAAAAAAAAAAAAAAAAAAAAGATACATCTCAGCATAACTCTTTAGAATAATATATAGCCTTTTCCAATATTGAATATTGTATGCTGTCCTGACAGTCAAAACAGGCTTTCCACTGCACTGATTCTCAGTCTTTGGCACAATAAACAGAGATTGAGTGATTGATATAAGAATCAAGGTCTGAAAAATTAGACAGTCAAATGTTTTCCAATGTGGATATGTTTCCTTTTTATCAGTACATTTTCTCTTAAGTTTGGCAGAAATGGATAAAGCAAAAGCTTCCTCTAGATTCATTCTTTGTAGATGAAAATTCTATAATTAAAATTAAAATTTTTAGGATATCAAATGTTGGAAATGTTACATTTATATTACTGGAAACACAATTCTTAATTTACTGCTACTCTGTGTAACATCTGTCTTCCTAGGGGCACGACTTCTGTTATCAATAGAAACGTACCTTGCTTGGTCAAAAAATATTCATTTTAACAAGAAATGCTCTAACACTAGGAATATTATGATCCTTAACAGTGTAGCAGAACTGTCTTTCCCACAAATAATCAGGAATTCATTATAGGTCATCAATTTCTTTTGTTTCAAACAGTGAACAAAATGAATGTTGAAATGTATAACCTATCTAAGGGCAATAAATAGCAAACATTTAAAATATATATGTATATATTTATATATATATTCATTTAAAGAAGTGAAGTGTCTTGTTTTTTGCAAATCAAACCATAACATTCCCTAATCCACCATAGCAGCAAGGAAGCAGAAGCCTTAGTTCTCCTTATTCCTTAACTGTACCTGCTTTATAGATTTTGAAGTAAAATATTTTGGTACAAGTTACCAACCAATTAAATTAGCTTTTGCTTTTTCAGTCAACTTTCGGACTCGTCCTCTACTAGAAGTTCCAAAAGTCAAAGAGGTGTCTTCAAACAACAGCTGCCTCTGCTCCTCCTCGGAGTCATCCTCATTATAGAAAGCTGTCCTTCGACCTTGGTTTCTAGTTCTCATGTGGGGTTCAGAGCCTTTAAGTTCCTCAAACTCTTCTTCCTCATCCATAGGGTCATCTGTCTTTTTTCGGTTACTCCTCCTTAGCATTTTAACACTTGTAGGAACCATGAGATCTGAGTCTAGTTTTTGTGTTTTCATCTTCCTTTTGGGTTTTCTGCCTCCACGACTCTTTTTCTTTAACAAATCTTCCTTTACAATATTAGTTTCAGAAAGAAAATTGCATGTTGAAGAAGGAACTACTTCATCTCTGATGGGATGCACATTATTTTGCTCTGAATTTTCTGGCTTTGTATACTGGAGCTTTTTGGGCTTCCTGCCCCTTTTCTTGTGTATAATTTCACCACTATTGTTATTAACTTCTACCTTAGGTTTTCTTCCAGGTCCCCTCTTTACAAGTTTTGATGGCTGCCCTCCATGGCCATTTACTTGGATGCTTCCTGGTACAAGAGTGTCATCCTTACAATCTGCTACAAGGAGATAACAACACACTTAATACATGGAATTGCTTTTTTGTTTGATTCTCAAATTAGTAAGGCCACTGCTATACTTATGTGTAATAACACAATTCTAATCTTTTACTGAAATGAGAAAATGAACCTAGGAAAAACTATGAGTTTAATAAAATAATTTTCTAATTGAAACTCTGGAGAAAGAACCCTAATGATGTCAGCAATGACCTCATTTAACATGAGGGAAATGAGGTTCAGAACAAATACCTTGTCTAAGTTAATACCATAAATTGATGATAGAGCTGCGATTAACCAGGGTTTCTTTATCTTACCACCTTTACTATATATTCTAGTGTATGCACATTTTTTCCATTACACAAAATGACCTCATTTATTTTTGTAAAGAGCTTACCAATTACAAAGCATTTTTTTATTTACCTCATTATACACAAGGTTTTTCTGTATTCATACCTTAGAGCGGTTCAATTAAGGAAAATAATCTTAGTGTAAAATTCATGATCTTTTAACTTTAATCTGAATAAATAAGTATATCATCCCTCCATATTCCTCTAATAATTTTACCTACAAGGGAAGGCAGAATAAAGGATAATCAAGACTGAAATGATTCTAACTTTTATCTGATCCCCTTCTGGATGCGTTGATAACTTCTGATATCAAAGAAAAGTTTGAAATATTTCTTCCCATTTCCCATAAGTACAAATTAGGATTTCCCAATCTTCCTATGCAAAGCAATTTGGGAGTACTTCTGGAATAAGTTATATCAGTTATTCCCTATAAAAATTACCATAGCTTTGACATTTTTCATACAGCCTAGCTATAAGAGTGTAAGTTACTCTTGGTCAAGGGTTATGTTCTTCAAACTGGATAAAGAGGATAAAAAAAAAGACAACTAAATAACAGTCTTCTTTCTCGGTCCCTTTTGAAACAGTCCTATTCTCCTCATGTAACTAAATGGCAAATGATGGATTTAATAATCATAAGAGATATTGATTATATGAATCAATCAAAACTACTATGTGAGCCACAATCATGATTAATATCCCACTGTAACAAACTCCATGATAAATAGCATTATACTTCATATTAAAACAAAAGAGAAAATGCTGGAGATCAAATTCTAAATCTGCAGGATCTGGAAATCACACTGAACTGCCTTTCTGTGGTGGAAAAAAAGAAATACCACGGCCATTTCTGATGAAGAAAAATGCTACCACACATGCCCTACCACTAACACCTTTTTTTCTCCCTCCAAGATTCTGAAGTTTTTTGAGAACCCTGACTAATACAGTTGTGATGAGTAATTTGCAATGCAATATTTTTAAGGGAAATTCAGAAAGAGAGGGAAACTGCCTTTAAGAGAATGCCTCCTCATAATGGCATTTTTTGTTGTGGGTTTGAATCACACTGCTTTGAATATTATCAAGAAAGAAAAGCCAAGAGACTCATCAAGGATTAGAGCCAGTCGCAGACTGAGAAGGGAAAGCCCCTATTTCCTGACCTCTCACAGTACAAATGACTATTTTTTAGATTAGTGGCTTTCCATTACTATGGAGAAGCTGGAGAGAAAAGTGTGGGTGTTTAACAAAGCAGTTAAATATTTTTCAACCAATGATTACCTTAAAACTGCCTGAGGATCCTGGGCATCTCTTTTACTGGCTTTAAAACTCCTGACAAGGGTTCTTTTCAGTCTACATATCCACTAAAAGTTCTTCAGATGGGCCTCAAGGACCTCCTGAACCTTTTGAAATAGTCCAAAATGTTGTGTGGATACACATGTCACTTTTCAAGGGAAAGGAATATAGCTTTCATCAATTTTACAAAGCAATATATAACCTAAAAAAGTTAAGAACTAATGCACTCTTAAAAAGGAATTCAGCAGTTAAAAGTTTAAAAACCACTGATCTGGACCTATTCCATCCAATAAGGTAGCCACTAACTACAAGTGGCTATTGAATTTTTGAAATGTAGCTATGCAACTGAGGAACTGAATTTTTAATTAAATTAAGCTTAAATTTAAGTACTAAAGCGTCTACATTTTAAAATATTGGTTATATTGTTGAAATGATAATATTATGGACATAATGAGGTAATTTTTTTTTTTTTTTTTTAAATAAGTATGGGCTTTTATTCACTGCCAGCTCCAGGATGGGACAAGGGAGCAAGTCATGCACAGCCTGTCTAGCCTGCATCGCCAGAAAGCACTGGGCGGGGGTCTTGGGGAGAGACGCAGAGTGGACTGCAGTGCTTCAATGTACTCTAGCCCAGGGAGACAGAGCAATCTCGCCAGTCACCTCCATATGGGGAAACAGAGGCTCTGAGGTGCCAAGCGGCTCTTCCTGGGCCAGACAGCATCACAGGGCAGGCCTGTCATCTGACCCTCCATTCAAGCCCCCTCCGTGACAACATCCACAACAGCCTGCTGGCTGATGCTCCCCTTTGCCACAACTCACTGGGCCTCATCTGTGAAGAGGGAATGACGACACCCTCTCCAGTCTTCTCAAGGCTGGCTGAGCAAGGGAGAAGCCACAAGTAAAAGCTCTTGGCACGCAGTAAGTGCTTAATAAACAGTCATTGGACTTAGTCTTGTAAATACAAGGAAACTGAGGCACAGAGTGGGTAAGCCATTTCCCCAGGGACACAAAATATACTATTAAAGCCAATCTTACCTCTATTTTTATTAGATGTGGCTACCAGAATATTTAAAATTACATTATGTGGTTTGAATTATAGTTCTATGAGCATTGTTCTTGACTCTAGTATTATTATTCAGGTGTCAATATTTACATGATAAACTACAACTAACGACTTATTTAATAGTTAACTGTCATATTTCTATACTGTATTGACACTTGTGAGAATTTCTAAAAATCAACAATTTAAATCACATTGGCTATTGGACCTCCCAACGTAATACTAGAACTATATTAACAATTCACTATACAAATGATTTATCTACGATTCAGGAGTGACAGAAAAAAGGCCATTATAATATTCAAAATGTTAAATTCAGGTCAGAAAGGAAGCTAATATAAAAATGTAAAAGACTCATGTAAAAAGTCATTTCCTTATTTAATCAAACACTTCTTTTCTACTATATACCAAATACAGATGATTGAAAACTGAGTACTTAAAGACAGGTGCTCAGGAAGGTAGAGACGTTTAAAAAAAAAAAAAAAAAAAGTTGTATCGATATTGTAAGTACCACAGAAAGTAATGAACAGGGTGTTCTGGGGACATAAAAAAGGAAGCACTTGATTATGTTTAAAGAACCCAGAAGAGGGTTTCTTTCAGATGACATTTGAAATGAGACTTGAAAAGTAATAGATGAGTTAAAACAGGAGGAAAAAGGCATTCCAAAAAAAAAAAAACAGACAAGGACAAAGATTTTCAGGGATTTATTTCCAAGTGGTTTAGGATGGCTAGGACATACAAGGGAGAAAGAAGGTA